>QVIE01003327.1:0-22559 GCA_013387415.1 Panellus pusillus | reverse complement strand
TCAAGACGACGCGGACTCTTGCACCTCCGCGCGAGTTTGTGGTCAGGCAGACGATCATGCACTCCAATCCAATCGAGCCCTTAACATCTGACGTAGTCATGCTTGCCCGTGTTACAGGTGCGTCTGTCTCATTTCTCGTCTGTTGAAATGAGCATGCGTGCTGACACGCCCGTTTGAAGCACGGTATTTATCCAATCTATACCATTAGTGTCATTTCAACTGAGCAAGGGACGTTGTTTTCTGGCAGACGGGCAACGTATCGAACAAGACGAATAGTACGGTGCAACATTTACAATTGTCATACCAATATGTTGTTACGATGTGCTTGGAGCCATTTAGTTTGTCTGAGACCATCGAAGACATATAATCGCTGTTCAGAGAAGATTGGGGGCGGTAGAGTAAGTGTTGAGTAAGTGTGGAACGTTAAGGTTGAATGGGTCGAAGAGTCAGATTTGAGGTCATGAACTTTTGTAACTAATGCACTTATAACGAACTCAATCTCTGTCCGAACATTTACCTGCCTCAAAAAGTCCACAACTCAATCAAGTCTTGCTCAGTACTAGACAGGGATGATGCTAATACTTGGTTTGGTTAGAACTTGTGCCCAGTTTGAAGAAAGAGATTGGCATAAGTTCGATGAAACTACTGGTACGGTAAATGTCATTTCAACGCGGATCGAGGTATAATCAATGCAGTCGCTAAATTTCTATGCAAGAATGTAGTATGTACGCATATGCCTCTCATTCTCACTATTCGCTCATATACACCCGGAGTTTGGCCTAGGCCTGCTCATTGACTGAAAGTTCTCTAAAACTGCCAGTGTTCAGTAAGTCACGAAATATATGCTCACTGAGACATTTGCAAAGATGAGTCCGTGAAGTCAAGAAAGATTCCTTATAGTCCCATAGATTCTGAGCTCAGCTGGCTTGAATCTAACGAAAGTCTACTGCAGCCAAGCTTCTGGCGGCGACTCAATGAATGAACATTGAGAAGCGGGCTTCAAGGGTGATTTAAGGCGAACCGTTCGAAGTACGATACAAATATGATTTATTTCACTAAAGCAAGGTATGACGCTGTGGTCTGCTTGTTGAAACGAAGTGGTGCAGTGAGGTCCGGAGCGAGTATGTATTGATGTACCAAAAGTTGACGGTTTGTTGACATGGCATGTGACCGCGCGGGCTCATCACACACCACGACGTACTCTCCTACTCCATCCACATACTCTGTGCCCGGGGCCTTGAAACGCGACATGGACCGACCTTGGATCTTTTCTGAACGCCCCCGTCAATGACCGGCTTGGAACCGAGGGAATAGACAGTCATCTTGGTCGGCAGGTATGTCCCTTTATTCTCAATACGACTCAGCCAGTTTTTCATTCCGAACTCTCTAGTTCGGTCGATGTCCTCCTTGCGCTAGCTGTAATATTGTTCTCTACGACCCGACCTATGGTCGACTATATGGCAACATCATGCTCGCCATTCCGCCTCATTTCGCAATGCAATGCGTACGTGTTTCCTTGTCCTCCCCGCGTGACACGTGTTTCCCCCGGGCCGTTTCCTTTGCCAAGAGCACCCCAGCCTTGGACGCCGAGTATGCGAGCCCGACCCTGGGAATGCAGAAAGGCGTGACAAGGCTACGCTCGGCTAAAATCTTCCCATCTCTTTCCCTTCCTCCTTTTTCTGCATGACTGAGCACTCACATATTCTATTCCTAATAGGTACCACGCAAAGCGGCTGCGATGCGCGCGAAGGTAATTTCTGCGGCGGCCCCAGTGGCGCGTGCGGCTGCAGCAGCAACAATGAGCGCGCAGCCGAACGCAGCAGCGGCAGGGGTGTACCTAGGGGGTAAAGCACGCACGGGGTGCACGCGCTAGTGCAAGTTCCGTGCACCCAAAACGCAGGCCGCGGTGTCGAGTTGCGGCAGCGGCCATGGGCAGGAGAAGTACGCTCGTGGGGCGCGTGAGAGCAGCGCACGCATGAGATGCAGGTGGTGCGGCGAAGCGAGCGGCGCGCGCTCTACGCGGGTGGGTGAGCGGCGTGCGCGCCAGACGACGAGCAGCAATGCGCATCAAGCGGCAAGCGACGTGCGCGTCAAACACGGAGCGGCGTGCACGCCAGATGACGAGCATCGTGCGCATCAAGCAGCGAGCGGTGTGAAGAGCGGAGTACGCAGCGAGCGGCGAGCGGTGCCCCGGCCCGGGGCACCAAGCGACGAGTGGCGAGTGGCGGATGAGCGGCGAACGACGAACGACCAGCGGCGAACGACGAATGACCAGCGGCGAACGACGAACGACCAGCGGCGAGCGACGGATGACGGACCGGAGCGGCGAACGGCGAACGGCGAACGGCGAACGGCGAACGGCGAACGGGGAACGACGACCGGCGAACGACGAACGGTGAACGACGACCGGCGAACGACGAACGGCGAACGACGAACGGCGAACGACGACCTGCGAACGACAAACGACGAACAGCGGCGACCGCCGAACGACGAGCGGCGAACGACGAACGACGAGCGGCGAACTGCGAGCTGCGAGCTGCGTGCGCGCCAAACGACGAGCGGCATGCGCATTGAGCGGCGAGCGGTGTGCGCATCAAACGCGAGCGGCGTGCGCATCAACGCGAGCAGCAGGCGCGTTCAACGCAGGGGGGCAGGCGGCGGGCGGTGTGCGTCAAACGCAGGCGGCGGGACGACGTGGGAAAGCTGGCGCGCGTCGCAGCATTGTTCGGTATGTTCCGGCCCTGTATTTGTGCTGATTTGTAGTAAACTATGGGTTATTTCAATGTATTTTGTACTTATTCTGCTGACCGTAAGCTGCCGGGGGTGCCAGAGCATGCCGAGCAGCGCCGGATCAATTCTATCGGCTGCCCCAGGGCACCTACACCACCCGACATGTACCGGGTTGGCCCGTCATTACTGCTTTAGGTAGCCCTGCCATTACTCGTAACGGCCTACGGGGAAGCCCAACACATTACTAGTAATGGTGGGCATATGTGGTGCTTTTTCCAAGCAGGTACGTGATCCGCCTGCTGCGTGGAGAAGTCGACAAAAGCCTCCGTTTGCAGCGCATGCTGCTTTTCCGCCACGTCGAGTCGGCGCCGTAGTGTATCCCCTGGAAGATACGTTAGCCGAAAGAAAGACATGCTTTGGCGAACGACGTACCCAAACGAACGAGCTTTTGCCAGTTCCAATGGCTCCAATGAGCGTCAAGCGCATCGTGACGAGCACCCGGCCCATGACCCTCGTGCTTGTGGCAACGCCGCCGATGTTCGCCCACGGGCGCTCGATGCCCTCGCCGTCCGTTCGCCGCTCCCACGAACGTAGTTTAAGGAATAGATGATTTGACACGCGAGGATGTGAGCATGGATGTGCATCTTCGGATGACGAACACGAGCATGGAGAGGATAAGGCTGCAGCGAACGAGGTCGGGCAGGGACTGGAGGCGCTTGAGTAGATTGCGCCACCACTGGCAAACGATATCGTACGAGACGACCTTTATGAGGTCGTGGCTGTGGTGTCGGAGGATTGAAGCGAATATGTAATCCATGTTAGCAAAGCTGGTGCGCTCGTGAGCCCGGGCTGGCATTCCCTCCACTAAAGTACGCACCGTTCGCCCTTCTGAAGATCCCCGACTCCATTCGGCTGTATGAATTCGTGCCGTGCGCAGACGCCCATCCCACCCCGGTGGTACTGTAGCCGCGGGAGAACTTGGTGTTCGCGTAGTCTAAGGCAGCAAGGCCGCTGCATGTGTTGATCTGAAACCGTATGTTAGTATGCACGTTCAGCGCGTGCGGGGCTCGTACGTACCTCTTTCTGGTCCGTAACCGTCAACAGGTACTGGCGATACGCCTCGTTCTCGACGACGTACGCCATTCCAGTCCAAGCCCGGGATCCTTCAGTTCGCTTGACACCAGGCCCCGCTTCAGTCGGAAGCAAGCGTCGAGGGCAATGAAGAGGGTGTACATAAAGCTAGAGGTTCGCGCCGGTGAGTTCAGAGTTAAATAAGTAAAGGAGCCGACGCACCAGTCTGGAGCGTCCGCATAGCCAGGGGTAGATTCACGTCGGGACGCGGGCAGCAAGGGCAACGAACGGCTAACGACCCAGGTTCAACGGCAGCGACTCCGCCCGGAAGATACGCCACCCCTCCACGCTCGAGCATTTTGAGGTGGATGTACTCGCGCGCTATTCGTAAAACGACCTGGTATCGATCGGGGGCTTACAGCCCACGTTGCCCGTCAGCTTCTCGAGGGCGGAGTAGTAGTCGTATAGGGTCGTCTTGGCCACGAGTGATAGGTAGTGAAACGACCGAAGGGCCTGCATAGTCATGCACGTTCGCGGCCGCTCTTCCGTTGCGGGGTACCAGCCGCCGCGGAGGAGCTGGATGTCGGGCGCACCGACGACTTGAGGTGCGCGACAGCGGCAGAAAGCGACCTTAACTTCGTGGATGCCGTTGACGTGGACAACCACGAAATCCCGGTGTCCCATCTCGGGACTGGGGCACGCTTCGCCGCATGGGTGGCCGAATTGGATACATAGCCCCAGCGCTTTGAGCGACGTCTTGACAAAATGGATGCCGTTCCAGACCTACGAACGTCAGAAACTGTAGAGCTATAGAAAACGGCGTTACTCACGCGGATGACGTGCAACGGATTCTCTGAATGCCGCGACACGCAGCATTCTGCGCAGTACAGGCTGCCTCCCATACAATCCTGGCAGCGAAAGCGAGGCTTCCGCGAGGGGTCCCGGCAAGCTGGGCACAAGGTCGCGCTGGCCATCCCACAGCCCTCCAGCCGCAGAAATTCCTCCAAGTAGGCCATACGGGAGCGCTCCCTCCAAGCGTATAAGACGGGGTCCTGCAATCCGTTCAGCACGGGCAGCAGCGTATATTGAATGAAACTCACTGAATATTTGGCCCGCTTAGCCTTTTTGGACGACGAGGAGCCGGCGGGTTCCGCATCCCCAAAATCTGGGCTCAATTCGTAGGTATCCGCGCTAAAATCGGGGGCCCCCCACGTGTAGGGCAGGCGCGAGTCCAATGGAGCGGCGTTGGCGGCGTCTTGAGGCCCAGGGCCCATACGGGCCTTTTTGAGGGGTGATGGAGGCGGCACGGGTACAACGTCGCGATATTTGCGGCGGCCATCTTTGGAGACTCGATCGACGAAGGTGTTGAGCGAGGAGAAATCGTCGGCGTCAAATACGTGGGTGGAGGTGGAAGCCTGAGGCGCGGGTGTAGAGCGTTTTGCGGAGAGTCGACGTTTCTGGCGGTGAGTTGCCATGGCCGCGACACAAGTCAGCAGATTTGCACGTGTCCGGACCATCAACAAACACCGTGACACTGACTGAGTCTAGACTCCATTGCCGTTTTAGACCGGTATATTTACGCGTAGACCATCAACAACAAACAACACGTCCTCTTCTTCACCAGCCTTCACCAGTCCGCCGGCCGCCAATGCGTGAGTGCCTCCAGCTTCTTTTTTCCTTCCTCCCTTTATCTTCTCGCTGCACCTGGGAGCGTTTCCTCCACGCGTAGTAGGCGCGCCCGACCCTGGGATTGCCGAAACGCGTCGGACGCTGCCTTGGGCAAACCTTGCAACCCTGCGGACACGGAGTACGTGCGCCCGACCCTGGGATTGCCGAAACGCGTTCTAGGGAATTGTGAACCGTAGTTTACGCGTTTTTTTTCTTCTTTTCGCTGCGGCACAGCGCTAATGAGGCAGCCCTCCAGGAACAACACGAAGCGGCCGTGAATTCAACCCGTGGATGACTGATGGAGCGGCAGCCGTCGTTATGCCAGACATCCACGTGTCCGAACTGCTACTGCGTCGCGCCGCGGAGCTGCCTGAAGACCCCGACAGCGACGACGACGCCACTCCCGCAAGAGTGCCCGCGACCCCCGCTCGAATTGCTGCAGCCAGGCAGCGCTGGCACCCCCGCCTCCTTGCACCGCTCCCTCGGCCCCGCGCGTTGCCACGGAGCCCGACAAAAGGGCGCGCAAAAGAGCCGCGAACGCGCAAGCCGCGCTGTCAAACGAGAAGCCATGCGCGGCTCCGTCGCGGGCGAGAAAGACCTGAAGGCAATCTCCCTAGTCCGCCACCGCACCTGCACGCCCCTCTCGCTCCCCGAGCTCACGTTCTCCGCGCTGCGGTTGCCCGTCGCCACGACAGGGTGGGTGGGGCTCCGAAACCCGCCCGCGCTTGCGTTTGAGCCGGAGAAACGGGCGTATAGCTTGGAGGAAGCGCGGTCTATTCCCGGGATGCGTGTGCTTGAGTGGGACGGGTGCGTGCTTGCGGTTTCACCCTTTGAAAAGCCTGAACTACCCCCTCAGCGAACCTACTCCCATCGTCGACGGGGAGCGCTACGTCATTGCCCTTCTTGGCGGCAAGCCCAATGACCCACGTTGGGTAGAAGACGTCGCTGCTCCTGCCGCCGAACTCATGCAGCAGGCTGCCGACGACCTTTACGCCGGCGAATCAATCGGCAAATGCGCCCACCGTCGCGGAGAATTTCGTAATGAGAAGATCGGCGTTTCTATGGGCGGTGGGCAGGAAACACCCTGCAACTTCGTGAACAACGTCCTCACGACTATCGTTCTAACTGGCCTGCTCGCGACCAAGCCCTTCCAGCGCATTGCGGGATTTACGAACCGTAAGTCAAGCCCCCCTCCCCTTCCTCCGCATTAACTCAAGCAGACATTTTCCGGGTGTTCCAACCCAAACTTCATTCCTACTACCGCGAAACCCTGGAAGCGCTCCAATCGTGGGACGCTCGAATCCAGCTCAACTTTCCTCTCGCGCACACTGTCTTCGCAGCCATCACCTTCAACTTGGGGCCGACCACCGTCACTTTCCCGCACATCGACTTCGCTAACCTGGCGTGGGGCTGGTGCTGCGTCACAGCCCTGGGCCGCTTCGACCCCGATAAGGTGGGCATCTCATCCTTTGGGATTTGATGCTCATTATACGATTTCCGCCCGGCACTAGCATCTTTATCCCGTCAGCGATCGCCCGCCACTCCAACACGTCGATTTATCCGGGTGAGACGCGTTTTCTTTTGCGCAGTACACGGCAGCGGGAATGTTCAGGTTCGTCAAGAATGGGTTTCGGACCGATAAGGCGGCAAAGCCGTCGAACATGACAGCCGCGCAGCGGCAGTGGGCGCAGAAGCAGGTCGAGGAACGTAAGCAGCGCTGGATCGAAGGTTTGAAAACCTATAGTACTTGGATGTTGCATACGAATGAATACATACTGTTCGCTCTTTCCTTTTCGCGCGTTTCTGCGTTCAATGCCGTATATTACTCTGTTGACGCGATTCGAACCAATTGTGAACTTGTACTTCAACATTGAACAAGTGTATTTCAACAATTACATGACAGTCGTGCGACCTGCAAGTATGTCGATCGTGCGCTAATCCTGTAGTATATTACTCCGTTGACTCGATCCAACCAATTGTGAAACTTGTACTTCAACATTGAACAAGTGTATTTCAACAATTACATGACAGTTCTGCCAGTGCGGTCTGCAAGTATGTCGATCGTGCGCTAATCCCGTCAATTAGTCGCTGTGCAGTATGTCTACTAACGAAAGTGAAATCGACTTGTGTTTTACTCGAGGTTTGGGATTCTGACTTTCAAAACGGCAACTATATTCGTTCGAGTACTAGTGTCGAATTCAGGTTCGTCTCTCTCCATGTCGATCGTGCGCTAATGCTGTAAATTCGTCTCTGTGCAGTATGTCTGCTAACGAAAGTGAAATTGACTCGTGTTCTACTTGAGTTCGGATTCTGACTTTCAAACTGGCAACTATATTCGTTTGAGTACTAGTGTCGAATTCAGGTTCGTCTCTCTCTATGTCGATTATGCGCTAATGCTGTAAATTCGTCTCTGTGCAGTATGTCTGCTAACGAAAGTGAAATTGACTCGTGTTCTACTTGAGGTTCGGGATCCTGACTTTCAAACAGGCAACTATATTCGTTCGAGTACTAGTGTTGAATTCAGGTTTGTCTCTCTCTCTACATTGTAATTTGACTGAATGGATTCACCTTTCAACATGAAGTATATCAACGATTGAGGTTGATTCTGGTTGAATGAGGTTCGAGATCCTGACTTTCGAATATGCAACTACATTCATATTCGGTTCATCTCTCTCTCTCTACATTGTAATTCAACTGAATGGATTCACCTTTCAACATGAAGTATATCAACGATTGAGGTTGATTCTGGTTGAATGAGGTTCGAGATCCTGACTTTCGAAATATGCAACTACATTCATATTCGGGTTCATCTCTCTCTCTAACATTGTAATTCAACTGAATGGATTCACTTTTGAACATTAAGTATCTCAACGATCGAGGTTCGAGATCCTGATTTTTGAACATGCAACTATATTCATTCGAGCGTTGAATTCCGCTTCATCTCTCTTTCTCTACGTTGTAATTTGACTGAATCGATTCACCTTGCAATATGAAGTATTTCAACAGTTAGGCTGACGGTTCTGCGGTCTGCAAGCTAACGATTGTGCGTTAATGCTGTAATTCAGTCGCTGTGTAGTATGTCTGACAGTGCAATCGACTCGTGTGTACTTCGATTCGAGAATCCGACTTTCGACCTTGCAATTGTATCCCTTTGAACGTTAGATTCGGCTTCGATGCTTTGATTGAATCCATTCACCTTACGACGAAGCCAAACCATTCCACCGCTACCTCAGAATACTCTTCCGCCGAATGTGCCAGCTGATTTAGACTGAGATGGTGTCAGAGCTACAAGAGTTGAGTCAATAAGAGGCACGTAGGCGGCAATGAGCTTACAGCTGTATGATTTGCCCGTACCTGAAGGACTGCAAGACTGACGCCGATGGATTGTGTGATAACGGAGTACATGGCTACAAACAGAAACAAAATGTCTCTTACCTTTCGCACTCACTGTACCCCTCCGTATTGGCCGGAACCCGGAGACGAGGACGCCAGAAACCACTCGAATATGGCCCACAAAAGTCTTTTACGTGGTTGGCGTGGGCCGAGTGCGGGGGATATTCACCGGAGAGTGCGTGTTTCCTTCTCCGCAGACAATCCAGTGCCAATCGATTAGATCGACGGCCCGTGCCCAAAGTCGAAGGGTTTTCCAGCGCTCGTTGGCGTAAAGCCAAACGATGGGCAGCTGCGATCGAGATCTGGAACTCGTATTGCGACGAATTGCACTTAGATGGTTGCGTGCCCTTCGAGCGCTTGGTAAGACCCCTCCGTCTCCGACTAAGAAGCCAGCCGTGCCATGCCCACCTGCCCCAACCACACCCACCGCTGTTCGTGACCACAATGCTGACGTCGTGTGTCTTCGCCTCCTTCCGTGGGCACACCGCCCTCAACCCCTGCGCGCCACCGCAGCTATACGGCACTGACCAGCCCCGGACGCTCGACGACGCCGTCCATTTCTGGGCCACGCCACGCCCTACCGCTGCCACTCGCAATCCCCTCGCCGCGACTTGGAGGTGGTAGACGCAGTTGAAGCCTTCTCTCGCATGGGCGTATCCGAGTCGACGGGGGCACAGCCAATGAAGCAGTGGGTAGTTAAGGGTGTTTCTATCTTCTTTTCATCTTCGTACGTTTCCTCGCATCGCCACTGTTCTATAAGCTGACGACGCCCTCACAGAGACGAGGCCGTCGATTATGCCCGGAGAAACGCAATTGTTGGCGCGGAAATCAAGGGTTCGCGAAAGGTCGCGAAGTTGCGGGCGTTTTTCGAAAGGACAAACCTAGGGATGCGGACGTAGGGGACGCGGATGTAGGGGACGCGGACGCCGTGGAATGTATAGATAAACCTTGCTCGTGTTTCCCACTTTGTTCTTGATGCTAGTTTGTCGTATGTGTTTTCAAAGTGCTTTAAATGATAGTTTGTGCCTTTCAGTCCACCCTCATTGTTAAAGCGTGAAGTACGATTCGTATGCATAGAATTTTATTAGTTCTCGCACCGACAGCTTGTTTATAATTGTATATTGACGGACCACAATTCTTTCTGGCGCCATGTCAAGCACGGAGCCAACGACTTCGAAACCCAAGAAAAAACGGGGAACCCCGAGCCACTTTCGAGGCCTGCGCGCCCATTTTTTGGAAGGCCAACTCGAGAAGTACGTCGAAGCGTCGCGGTCGAAGACTGTGACTGCGTATTGGCGGAACTCTTCCCTCTCTACTGGAGTCTTTTTCCGTGGCGCCTCAAGCTGGACGAGGAGCCCGCGGGGGTTACTGTGGGCGAGAATGGGCAGTTGACCGGCCCTCCCGCGGTCGAGGAGTCGCTGTCGGCTGAGGAAGAGGCGGCGCAGCAGGTGGTTATAGAGGCGACCCAGAAAGTGCGTAACGTGCACGCCCTTGCTTCACCCAGCCCTTCCTAACAATTCTATCAGAAAATAAGGCTCCATTCGGCTACCTTACTTACGGCATTTAGCGGCACTTCGAAAGGATCGTTACTTTTGTCGTAGGCGTTGACAGCCGAATGTACCGGCGACAGCTTCCAGACTGCCTGGAGCATCGGCCAACCAATCAGAAAGCCTAGCTATGGTATTCCTCGGCTGATGGGCCATGGCTGCATGGAAACGAACCCGGCACAATGTACCTGAGCAGCCGAGTAACGAGCCTTCGGAAGTGCGCTCTAAGTAACGCGCAGCGAATGGAGCCTAAAGACCTGGTTCAGTCACCGGCCACCTCGGTGGCTGATACGGGAATGTTTTCGCCGCACTCGTGAAGCAATTGCGGCAACCGAGCACACGCGCTCCGACCAAAATCACCCCCCACCATATACTTACATGTCCCACGACGACCATAAGGAGAAGGTCAAGCAGGAGTTCGAACGCGCCACCCCGATCCCACTCGCAAGGAACGCCTCAGTCTCCTCTGCCAGGTGGCAAGCGAGCTCCTCGGTAACGAGACGGAAGAGGTGAACACAGAGCGTTGAAGCCGGCGCGCAGGCAGAGTACGACCTTTTGCTGCGGAGTACAACGCCGCGCGAGCAGGAGGGCCATCGTCGAGGCCTGAGGACCAAGCGACGTAAAGTTCTGTATTCCTTGCTCTTTCGTCGCTCTGATGCGTTTTCAAGGCACGCGAAGCCTTCCCAGCGGTCTTCGGCCCAGTCATCCGGGCCCTGGCGAGTATACCGGTATACGATTCACCAGTGGCAGGACCCACAATTAAATGTGGGCCCATCTGGCAGGGGGGTGCATTTAAATATGGGCACACCTTGGCTGGCCAGCCAACATCAGCCACAATTAGTTGTGGGTCTTGCCATTTTGGGAAAGCATTTAAAAGGCGAAGGCCGGGGATTGAACCCAAAACCTCCTGATGTCACCTGTCTGATCAAAGATGACACCATATCCAACTAAGCCATGACAGCATACTAGACAATCAACACATTGAAGCTATACTATAGGGCAAAGTGAGATCAAACAGTGCATGGAAGGTTAGATACAGGTTAAGTTAGGATTAGTTAGGATTGGTTAGGATTGGTTAGGATTAGTTAGGATTAGTTAGGTCAGGTCAGTTAGGTTTGGACCCCAGAATCACAAGAAAAACCATTCAACTTGACCAACGCGGTCTCGGCTTGTAATAACAGGACACATAATCCACTGTGTAATGCTGGGTTAGCATCTGTATCCACAGTGTGTTGAATTGAAGGGTCTGTTAAACCTCACCTTGTCCGTCTGGCCAGTTAAGAGAAGAGTGTGTAGTGTTGTCATGCATTATAAAACAGATCTGTAGCATGGTACTATGGCTTACTTGGTATGATGCTAACTCTGTATGACAGCTGTTAATCAGGAGGTCTGGGGTTCAATTCAGGGTGGCAGCATTTATTTTGCCTGTCACTCACATGGAGCTGTCACTCACTGTGACAGCCTGATAGCCCACAACTAATTGTGGCTGATCCTGGCTGGCCAGCCAAGGTGTGCCCATATTTAAATGTACCCCCCTGCCAGATGGGCTCACATCTAATTAAGGGTACAGCTACACCTCTACGATTACCCTTCTCGCAGGTCGCGTGACGATACGGGCGAAAAGCCTAACATCGAGGTCGTTGGGTAAGCATAGCTGCTTGAATAGCCTTTTGAAAGGTATCTTACCCTTCCATTGTCAGATTGCACGCAGGGACGGTCGGAAACGAGGACGAAGGGAAGATCTTCCGGTTTGGGACGCCAAAAGTTACGGCGTCGCTGCTAAAAGAGTTCACGCGTTTTGTTTGTGCAGTTTGTAAGTATTGGGATTGTATGACTGAGTTCAAAGCTAACGTTAGCCTCTCACTGCTATAGATGATCCAAAAACGCTTACGCTAGTCGTGCCGCGCCTGCTGCCGCTACAGAGCCTGGCGCCGCACCCCACGCCGCAGCCGTCACCGCCGCCCAACGACGCCGCCACCACGCCACCGCCGCCACCGCCGCCGCCACCGTACCCCCGTCGCCGCCGCACAGCTCACCGCCGACGTCCGCAGCAGACAAGGTGCAGAGCGTTGGCTCCGCCAATGATCCTGCCGTCGGTTCGTTTGGAACGGAGATGGAGACGGATGGCGCCGATCTACTGGAACAAGAGGACGAGAACGAGGAGGACGAGGGAGCGTGGCCCGCCTGGGTCAACTCGCCTCTTAAGAGACGTACCAGGGTAGATTACCCCGATCCGGAAGATCTTCGTCGACGCCAGGCTCGATTGTTCGCTGTGCCGAAGATCAACCATATGCGCGAGAATAACATCGCGTTTATGAAAGAGAAGTTGGCTGCGATGGGTTTGGATCAACCGTTCGGCGAGAAGTTCGGGGCGGCGTCTAAGAAGAGAAAGAACGAGGAGGATGCGAATGGGAAGGGAAAAAAGCGGAGGGGTGCCGAGAGTGAAGACAAGGATGACGACGAGAGGGATTATGAGGCGTCGGATGGCGGGGAAAGCCAGGGAGAAGAGGCGCAAGAGAGGCGCCCACCGCGCCAGCAGCGGGAGAGTCGTGCGGCGGGGAAGCGCAGAGAGCCGAACGAGCCTGAGTGGTGAAGAAAAGCAGAGCAATTTTGGAGTCAGCCGACTTAGGCCCAGAGTTTGCGGCGCTAGTCGCGCAGTGGTGGGAGAGGGAGCGAAGTGCGGGGTTCGTGTCACCGGTAAGTGCCACGGGCTTCTCTAAGTTTTGCAGGTCATGCTGACAATACATTGTTCCTTTTCAGGCTAAAGGTCACACGGCCAAACTTCGTCCCAGCCAAGTCGGATACTGGGTCAAGACCGCCCGTCGGGGCACGCCGCATATCGATAACCTCGGCGTCTTCGTGACGCAGTTCAAGAACTGGTGGGTCGACATCAACCCCCGTGGAGGAAGACGGCCCAGCCTATGACACGTGGCGATGGGCCCTTCGACTCACTCGACTTCCCTGGGCCCAACGGCTTCCTCAACGTGCTCATCTGCCTCAAATGGTGGGGCGACGGACTGCGCGACAAGTCTCTCGACTGGCTCGCCGCTGTGGAGGATGTGATGTGGGTACTGTGCCGAATGAACGGGTAAGTTTTCTATTCATCATCTATCTACTGTTTACTAACTACATCCATTCAAAGCCTGCCGGGTATTCCCTCGTCGAGCAGCCCATCTGCCACCTCTCCGACTGCTCCGGCCGTGGACGTTTCCGCGGCTCAAATCGGCGAAGAAGACGCCCCGCGCGATAACGTTGCTGTCGACCATGCCCCGCTCGAAGAAGAAGCCCCGCTCGCGCCCTCCTCCGTCGACCACGTGGCCCCGCTCGTGCCCTCCTCCGTCGACCATGTAGCCCGCTCGTGCCCTCTTTCGTTGACTGTGTAGCCCCGCTCGTGCCGCACCCCCCGCTTCCGATCGCGACGTCCCGATGCGCTGGCTACGAGTGGAGCAGGGATCGCGCTTTCTGCCACGCCGTGCACGAACGCCCCTGCCGGCAGCACTGCCGGTGGAGCAGGCACCGCGCCCTCCGTCAGAGCAGCGCTTATGCCGCGCACGAACGCCCCCGCCGACGGCGCTGTCGGCGGCCTTGCAATCAAGGGCGCTCCTCCCCGCCCTGCTGCTCCCCGCCGCCCTGCCGCTACTTACCGTCCCCTCACTCTCCACCGGCCCCCCGCTCATCCGATGCCGGCTGCCGCTAGCAAGGGCGGAGGGCTTCTTCGCGAGCTACTCGTGAATTCCGCCCGCGCGTCGCGTTCGAAGGAAATCCCCTACCGCCCACTCCCAAACCTTCATATATGGGGCCCTCGGCAGCCGTGCACCGAACGCGCTCACAGGCGCTACGTCTGCTGCTGCGCGAGCTCTCTCTATGTCACCCATCGAACCCGAACCTGATACACGCATCGAACGCGACGCACGCGACGCACCCAGCGAACGCGACGCACGCAACGAACGCGACGCACCCAGCGAACGCGACGCACGCAACGAACGCGACGCACCCAGCGAACGCGACGCACGCAACGAACGCGACGCACGCAACGAACGCGACGCACCCAGCGAAGGCGACGCACGCAACGAAGGCGACGCACGCAACGAAGGCGACGCACGCAACGAAGGCGACGCACGCAGCGAACGCGACGCACGCAACGAAGGCGACGCACGCAGCGAACGCGACGCACGCAACGAACGCGACGCACGCACTGCGTCTACATCGCCCATCAAACCTGCCACACCCCTTCCGCCTACTCCCCCATCGAACCTGCCACACCCCTTCCGTCTACCCCACCCATCAAACGCGCCGCTCCAGCCGCTGTTCCAGGGCCGTCGCATGTGCTCGCTATGCCCCCAGGTCCGCCCCCTCCTTGGCAGGAGGCAGCCCGCGATCTCACGCCGGACCTTTTCGCGGAAGACGACGATGGCGGGATGGAGTACCTAACAGGCCCTCTCGAGGAAGACGGCCATGGCGGGATGGAGTACCTCACAGACCCTCTCGAGGACGAGGACTTCGACGCGTATCTCAGCTAAGGAACCATGCAAGATCTCATATACCCCACCCCCGTTTTTATAGCCCGAACGCCCCGTTTTCATAGCCCCGAACGCCCTCGTTTCACAGCCCCGAACGCCTCGTTTTTATAGCCCCGAACGCCCTCGTTTCACAGCCCGAACGCCCAGTTTTATTGGCCCCGAACGCCCGTTTTTATACCTCCGAACGCCCCGCTTTTATAGCGCCGAACGCCCCCGTTTTCGTAGCCCGAACGCCCGGTTCTATTGGCCGTGAACGCCCGTTTTCATACCCCGCACGCCTCGTTTCTATAGCCCCGAACGCACCGCCCCCCGTTTTTGTCGCGCTCAAACGCGCCGTCGTTCGTTCCGTTCCCAATGCCTCCATACCCGCTGCTCCACGCCCCCATCTCACCCCTACCTTACTCCCCACCCTGGCTTTAATAACCCCCGTGCCCGCCCCCGCTTTCAATACCCCCCCGTGCCCGCCCACCGCTTTTATTTGGTCCCGCCCGCCCCGCACGGAGCGCTCTAGATAGATACATTCATTACTAGTAATCGCCAGTTAGATATTAGCCCCACTTATCCCAGTATTTAGTTAGATATCTCAGTAGTTAGTTAGGTATCTCAGTAGTTAGTTAGGTATCTCAGTAGTTAGTTAGCTATCCTAGTAGTTAGTTCAATCAATGATGATGTGATGGCCCGCCCGGGCCCAATTTCAAGCTCCGACGGCACGGCCAAAGGTCTCCCGGGCCCTCCAAAAAGCCATTACATGTAATGTGTGGCAGTGCGGATAAGCCCCAGCCATTATGAGTAATGGCTTCGGGGAAGCCCACGAAATTACTAGTAATATTAACTATATGAGCTGCCTCGGGAACGACCCCACGATACTCCGAAACGTGGGTGAGCTGTGCGTGTTGACCCGACAGAACCAGGCGCTGGACGCGTTCAAGAGCGTGACGCGCTCTATGCTTCCCGCCCTGCGGGGGTCATGTACGGCAGCGCGCCGGGCGCGATCCCTCCCATGGACCCTTCTCTCGTGTCGGCTACCCTGAGCGGGCCCCGCCCCGAGGAACAGATCGCGGATAGCGACCGCCCGTTCGTGGGCACCACCCTACCGCGGGAAGGCGGACTGCTCGTGCTGACGGAGACCGAAAAACCGAACGAGGTGGTGTCAGTTACGACTCACGCACCGCCATATCGACCGGCGCGCTGCAGCGTTGGTTCTGTTCAGTGTCCCCGACGCAGTGGCCCATTGGCGTCCGGCTCGAGAACGGTGGATTGCCCGCCCCGGAAGTGGCCGTCGCCACCCCGAGCGCCAACGACCTCAGGGCGTGGATGACTATCCAAGCGCTGGCGCCGAAGCGGGACGTCACGTCCATTGACCGATCGCTGTTCGTCAAGTGCGCGGTGCAAGTTCTGTCGGTCCCGGGCCTATACGCCAAGTTCGTGGAGCTAGGTGGTTACCCTGCCGCTAACCTAGCCATGGAGCATTATCCGTTCAGCGCTCTCAACATCTCCGCGTGGCACGTCTCCGCTTGGTTCGTCCAACACGGGATCGCTACTCAATCCCCGGGAACGGCAGCGATGCAGCTCATATGGTCAGGATAATAGGTTATTTGCTGGGCTTCGCCCGCAGGCGTAATGCGTTATGGCCTGGGCTTATCCACACAGCCACATATAACATGTTATAGTGCTTTGGTGCCCTCGGGAGGCTTCTTGCCGTGCCGGCGGAGTTGTAATTCCGGCAGCGGGGTGTCCAAATAAGCTAGAATTTTAATATATTTAAGGTCAACGGAATTAGGGCCTGCAAAAACGGGCAGAGAAGGGCGGCAGCAGGAGTTGAACACTCAACCTCTGCATAAATCACATGACTACACTAGAGAGGTGCTATAACAAACTGAGCCACACCTGTACCTTCCACATAACTAAGCTTGTTAGCTAGGTACCACACACAAGGGTACCAAGCTAACAGGCTTAGATACATGCCGCTAGCGCATGCTGCTGTCCATGCCGCTACGGAGGTCTCCACAAAGCCGCTGTTCATGCCGCTAGGTACCCACCCCACGTATCTCTAAGTCTTACAAGTCATGTGCACCGCCCCCGACGCCCGCCCCGCCCCCGCCGTTGTCCAAAAAAGGAAAGTAGCCAAAAAATCATGTAAAATTCACGAAAAAATACAAAAAAATAGTAAAAAAAGTGCAGTATGTAAAGACATGAGCGCGCCGCCTACCGCTCGCTGGCGGCTAGCTCCTCGAAGGATTTGAACCCCGGGGGGCCCTTCCTCCCCTTGACATGCTTTCCCGCGGCGGACTTTGTCACGTCCGGCGCATCCTTGACCGGCGCCGCGGGCTCGACACTGGGGGACCTGTGGGCGCATCACCGGCCGGCGCCACCGGCGGCGCGGGGCTGACACGCGGAGGGTCGGCGGGGAGGTTGTCGAGCGGTGGCGAAGGCGCCGGACTGGGATGTGGGGGGGTCATCGACGGGGGCGCAGAGCTGGCACGGGCGGGGTTGCGAGCTGACATCCAGGACGGCCTGGGCACTGGCCGTGTCGCTGCCGACGCCCCGGTCTTCGCGCGCTTCGCCCTATCGACTCTTTCGCCGTCGTCCTCCTCCTCGCGACGCTTGCGTTTCTCCCTGGCGCACCCTTCCCCTCCTTCCGTTTAGATCCGCGCCTGTCCTCCGTATGGCGTTTACCGGAGGAGCGGGTGGAGGCTTTCTTGGCCTCGCGTTTCCTCGCGTCGCGCGCGTCGCGCAATTTCTTCTCGTGCTTCTTCGCGTCGAGGATCTCGCGCTTCGTCCTGCGCTGGCCGTCACCCTTGCGGCTGGTGCTGGTGTGGTCCGTCTTCGCGTCGCGCTTGCTCTTCTGACGGCCCTCGGTCTTGCGCCGCTCCTTTTCGAGAAACTTCCGCTTCCCCGCAACGAGGGCAAGCAGCTTCGCCTTCTGTGCAGCCCCGCGAAGGGGGCCGCGGCGGCGGCGTCGTCTTCCTCCTCCTCCTCCTCCTCCTCGTCGTCGTCGTCGCGCACCTCCACGTCGTCGCCCTCATCCTCATCGTCGCTCTCGCTGTCTGCCGCACGCTTCCTCCTCCTCCCCTTCTCGCGTGCCGGCCGTTTCGCAGCGCCCTTCGAACGCTTCGGCCTCTCGACCAGCTCGCCGTTCTTCACCATCTCGCTGTGGTTGGAGATCAGCCGCTCCTTCTCGCTGGCGGACACCTTCTTCCAATGACACTCGCCCGACTTCAGGGCGTCGTGCAGCCTCTTGATCGCGGGCAATGCGCCGATCTGTGACGGACGTTTGAAGTCAACGTCCTCGGGCCACTTGACGAGCGCGACGCCCTGCTTCTTCACGACGGCGTTGATATAATCCGCGTAATTCATCCGGGCCCTGGTACGGCCCACAACTTGACCTGTATTGATATGTCAGTACCTCAGTCAATACAAAGCTGTGGCGACTCACAGTAGCCGCTGTTTATAATCTCGCGACACTCCTTTTGCAAGCCCAGCAGCTCGTCGTTCAATGACACTGACGAGATAGTCAGAGTGAGTATGAACGTTGCATAGACCACGTACCCTTGTCCCGCGTCATTGCCCAGAGCTCAAACGTTGACAAGATGTCGGTCACGTTTTTCTTGAAGGACACGGGGAAGAACTCCGACGCGCCGTCGGACTCCAACCAAATCGCCCCCGTCCTGTCATGTACGTGGGTCCGCGCGAACATCGCGACACCAACCATCCCGGTGCTCTCGGTCAACGCCATCATCTGGCGCGTGGGCGCGTCAATGCGACGGACATAAAAACACAAAAGAAAGGCTCACCATCTCGCCGATACGATCCGTCACGTTTTTCGCGACCTGCTGGCACGCGAGGTTGTTTCCCCTCGTTCCCGTTTCATGCACGTCCCGCTGCTCCTCAAGCTCCTTCAACATCTCGGTCTCCTCCTCCGCCGTGAACGCGTCGTACAACGACGGATCCTCAGCCACCATAGCGTTCACCTGTGGCATCTTCAGCTTACTGCCACGGGGCCGATCTACGAAGGGAACATCAACACGCCGTCAAAGGCAAGAAAAAAAAACCCACCCTTGTTGAGATCCAGCGCGATGCGTCTCATCTTCGCGTTGTGCAACGACGGGCGTCGCTTGTTCTTCACGAGGGATGAGGCCAACATTCGACGCCGCACCTCGTCGGGCTTCATGAGGTACGTCTTCGAAAGTTCCAGGACGCGTGCCTCGCGTTCCTCCCGCATCGCACGCAGCTCGGCGTTCAAGCGCTGAATACGATGGTGGTTGGCCAGGCGCTTCGTCGTCTGCGCGCGACTCATACCCACGCGACTCCTGTCGACGTGCTTACGCACAGGTCTGGTTTTGAGGTGGCGGTTACGCGAGCGATGGCTGGTAGCACCGAGGCCGGCAAGCGCGGCGTCCTCTTCCTGCTCCCACTCTCCCCTTTCCTCGTCGAGGTCAAAGTCCACGACGCGGCGTGAACGACGGTGGGCGCCAGCACGAATGGGAGGCGGGCTGTTAGACGGGGAGCGAGGAGGGCTGCGGGTCTTGGAACGACCGCGTGGCGGAGACGGGCTACGGCGAGACGACGAAGACGGCATAACGACAGCAGAGGAAGAGCGAGCAAGCCTTGCGTTTGTTTGGTAACTCACGTGTCGGACGCGGCTGGTGTAAACGCGCACAACGCGCGACATGGTGTGCGCAGAACGACGAGCGACGGAGAAAAGAGTGGGGGACGTGAGAGAGCATGCCAGCACGCAGCTCTCACGTCAACGGAGACACGGGGCGAGAACTAACAAAAGAACACGGAGATTAACGACATAAATCAATAGAACCAAGACTTACGGACACGTCAATTTTGAAGGGTATAAAATAAGATATCACCACTGGGCCATCAGTCCCCAATGGCCCAGCGGTTACGCCTCGTCCGCCCCAGGGTTCCCCTGCTTGGACGGACCCCGCGTGACCGCTGGGTTCATTGGGTACTTTTGGTTCAATCCCCGGTGCGCGCTTTTTTTTTTGCTTTCTTTTTGCGTCACAACCAAGTCATTCAATCACCCTCTTTACAATACACATTTTTCAAACGAGCACTCATAGAATTCATTCGTGTACATATGAAATATACCAGACGAGAGCACTACAGACAACGAGAGAACTACAGACAACCACTACACAGCACACGACTGTACAACACCAAAAAAACAAGAAGAAAAAAAAACCCCGCCACCGTACGTCGAATCGTGCGCGACTCTGCGTCAAGTTTCGCGCTGCGTGCGCCGTCAGGCGGGGCCACTCCCGCCGAACACGGAGATGATCTCCGCCTCTTCCATCTCCCGCACCTCGTCTTCCTGGTCCATCGCCCGTATTGCGTTCTGCAGGTTGCCGTACACGGCCCGTTTCTTAGCGTTGACGTAACGCTTGCTGGGCGAAGACGATGCAGACGACGAGGGCGCCGGGGTAGACGAGGAGGGGGGCGCGGTTGACCAGGAGGAGGGCGGCGCGGTCCTGGAGCGCGGTGCAGCCGCAGAGATCGACTCTGCCGTCTCACCGCCCAAGCGGAACCGTGGGGGGGGGGTCGCATGGCCGATGCAAGGCGCTCAGCCGCCGGCGACGCTGGGGACGACGAGAGCTCGCTGGGGGAGCTGATCGTCGGCGAAATCGGCGGGATCGCGGGCAGTGTGCGCAGGGGTGTTTTCTTCCCCAGCATCGGGAAGATCGGGAAGGCCGATTTCACGGGGCGGTGGGCAGAGGCGGGCGCAGGCGCTGGTGCAGGCCCAGGCCCAGACACAGACGCGATGACGCGCGGGCCGTGCTCGGGGGTTAACGGGCTGGCCTCCGTTGAGCTGATGTTGTAGACCGGCACGTTCGTGCTCACGGCCGGCTCCTGCATTTCGCCTACACTGCCCTCGTCCGAGAAGAGACTGCCGGCGTGCGAGCGAGGTGCGGAGGGGTCGCGCTTGATGCGCGCGCTCTGTTTCGCAGGGGAGCTGCCGCGCTCCGGCTTGGGCTTGACGCGCGCCGCGTCCGGCTTGCGCTCGTCCTCCGGCTTGCGCTCGACCTTGGGCTTGGGCTCGTCCTTCGGCGGCGCTGCGTTGCGCTCGGGCACGGGCACGCGCTCGGGCATGGCACGCATCTCGGGTTCGCATTCGCGTTCGGCGTCATTGGCACGCGGGGGCGAGTCGTCGATGAAAAAGTCGAGCGATGAAGGACGGGACCGGGACGGCGCCTCGGCCGACCATTCGTGCCACCGCTGCAGGGCGAGCCGCTTGAGGTCGAAGATCTCGAGATCGCTCCCTTCAAAAGCGGGATCCATTCTCTTCTTGGCGTCGGCTCTGAGCAAGAGATGAAAGTGAGTAGTGAGAAAAAAAAACACTTACTCGCTCGTGAAAAGGCCTTGATATTTCACGAGGAACCACTTCTTGCGGCTCTGGTCGTGCTCGGCGTCGTTTTTCCAGTTCTTCCCCGCGTGGAAGAGGGGGTCGCTGACGGTGGCGTTGGGGGCCATGTCGTGGTGATGAAGCAAGAGTCGTTTGCCGCTGTTTGATCACAAGGCGCGATGATCACAAGTGGGCAAGAAATGGGCGGGCAAGAAATGGCAGTATATTTGAAGTAACCAATAATAATTGAAAGTGTTCTACCCCTGGGTTCGCTGCTGGAGCTTTCTTGCCTTCGCCCGACGTCTCTTCTCAGCGAGCTTCAGGTGGGGCGTGACCTGGATCAACCACCTCCTGTCCGACCTCGCCTGAACCTTGTCCTCCCCGGAAACATTGCCTGCCAGGACGTCGTCCAACCGTCGGAGCTCGGCTTTCTGCTCGCGGGCGACCCAGTCCCATTGCACGCCGGGCAGGGGTTCGCCCCCGTTCGCTTCCAAGCGCGGCAGGTAGTGTCGGTGGAATGCTTCGTCGCCGTACTTCCCTACAAAGTTCCTGGCGTCGTGGTCAGCCACCGGCGTCCCTTGCATCAGGTTGCAACCCCACCTCTGGCGTATCCTGAATACATGGCAATCAATATAAACAGCAAGGTGCGAAGTCTCATTCACGCACCTTTCTCGGTGATGGGCGTCGTGCTGTTGACGCAGTGTGTTAACCGAGCTGCCCCTGCGGTCTCGGATTCTGGACATGAGGTGGGAACACCTGAATGTGAAAGAAATCACACCCACTCACCGACGCATGCCCAGACGAACTCTCTCGCGCTCAGCTTCAAGATTTTCTTGCTTGTATTTTTCTTGCGCCCATGAGTGGCGGAGGCGGGCCATGGTGAGAGGGTCCATCGGTGGGCCCTCGTCTTCGAACGCCTCTGCGTCGGCGGTTGATGAGTCGGACATGGGATGTACAAAAGTCGGTGGTGGTGGTTGGTGATTAACAAGTAAGTTTACACATACAAATCCTGTCGCAAACTGATCACTACTGTACTCTTCAAATAATGTAAAATCCCCATTGCTCGCGTTGCTCTGATTTCTTTTCAAATCAACGGTAGGCATCCCAAAGGTCATTGAAAATAATCGCCAGAGAGATCGGTGCAAAAACGATGTCTCCTCAGCAAAAACATTGAAAGCGTGTTACTGATTCCCGATAAAGCCGAGCCCATGTCCGACGTGTCCGACTGACAGGTCCGATGCTCTCTCCGTGCTCCCTTGGTCTCGCGAGTATCAA
>QVIE01003171.1:0-12203 GCA_013387415.1 Panellus pusillus | reverse complement strand
AGCAAGTACGGACCGTGGGGATATAGCAAAGTCTTCCTTCTCTGCATCAGGATCCGACCACACCAGGTCGGCTATGGGACCATCTGGAGGAATCTCACGAAAACGATCCAACACCTTGATTTGGTCGATGGAATGGATGGAGGGTGAGAGCCCTGTTCAGAGATCAGCAACCTGGTCGTAATTGCCAAAATATACGCACCTCCGTGGACGCAAAAGACCTGTAAGAAGTGCGATGAGAAGCCTGTAGCTTGGACAAAAAAATAGACAACTTACTCGATCATCTATCACGACTGAAAGCGTGAGGAAATCGAACATGTCTGTAAAGTACGTCCAGGCATGCGAGGACCCGTACTTTCGCATGCACTCGGTGTAAAATCCGTAGTTCTATAGAATGGGACATTAGAGGCCAATTGTCGGGAAAGTCGCCGGGTACGGACTTGAGTTACTGCTCTAGACTCGTGGTTTCCGCGGATTAATTGCACTCGGTCGGGATACCGCAGTTTAAGGCATGTTAAGAGTGATATGGTCTCGACGCTGAACAGCCCTCGATCAACGTAGTCGCCTACCAAATTGAACGGCCGTGGCGCACGCGAGGTGTGTAATTGGCTTACCGAGAAACAGGTAATTAGTATTAGGGGCGAAACCGCCTATGCGGAAAATTTCTATAAGGTCGTAGAACTGGCTTGATTCTGTTCTTCAGGACAGAAACAATACAGCATTGAGAAGTAACCCACCCGTGGATATCTCCCACCACCGTTACTGGGCTGCTAACGTGGACGACATTGGACTCGCGCATGAGAACTTCTTTGGTTTTGGTGCATATCTCGCGGAGCAAAGCTTCGTGGAGTAGTTGCTTTTGTAGTAGTTGCTGGATGCAAGCGTCTAGGTCAAAAGGTGCCATGAGTCGTAGCGTGACTCGATCGCGTTCTCGCGTTCAGATCACAACACACGGCCCGTTCCGATGCGGGGTCGTCCTCGAATTTATTGGCATTTAGTATTTAAACGTTACATTACGTGCACTAATGGTATGTTCACGTATCCTCTCCTCCATACCAGGCCTCATCAGGCGGATTTCGTGTAACCTCAACGACGCCTCTGTCGTCCATGACTGCTCCAACATCGCTCGCTTTCACCCCACACGAGCGGAGCTCGTCTACTAGCAGCCGACTCAAGCCGAGGCGGTCGCGAGGCATCCATATCCACGGCTGTTCAACATACGTGGAGGGATGCGCAAACGCATGTTCGTCGTCGTCCAACTCTTCGTCGCTTGAGTCGTCGTCATCGTCGTCCTCGTCTAGTTCTACCCGCGGAGGCGCGGCTGCTCTCTTGGATCCCGCCGAACTCGAGGTGGATTTGCGATACAGTTCCGGTGCACCGCCATTCTTGAGGTCCGCAACGGCTGCTTCCTCCATCGCCTTCTGCTCTGCATCCTTGTCCTCGGGCTCTCCCTGTGGCTCTTTAGAGGTCGAAGCGCGAGGTGCAGTCTCCTTCTCCGCCTGCACCTCCTCTTGCGCCTTTGTCGCCACTTTCTGCTCCGCCAACGCCTTCTCTCTCGCAAACACTGGATTAGCAAGGTACTGTCCCTCTTCCAAGGCTTTCTCTCTCAGTGCTACAATTGTATGGTCGAGTTGTTGCGGTAGACGTCCAATTCGCCTGCGCATGCTTTTCAGGGCAATTCCGTTGCGTGAGAAGATAGCTGGCTGTTCCTCCGCTGGTGTAGCTGCAAGGGCCCGTCGCCTCTGGCGCCGTTCGTAACGCTTGACCATCTTTTTCGTGGCCAACGACATAGGCAGATAGTCGATTTTCGCTATATTGAATACATTTCATTGGAGAGAAAACCAGCAAAGACAGCTACGCACGTTGAAATTTGCGATGTATCATCACATGCGCAACTAGGGTGATCACAAGGAGTACAAGCATGAGCACCCCTTCTGCTATAGAGGATCCCGGTGCGACGGGCGCCTTTAGGAAGAACAGGCACGCGAGACAAAATTGTTCGATATACAGCCCAACGAAGAGATTCGATATGGCCATAGGGAAATAAAGCCCCCCGGTCTCACTCTCATCAGGTTGATCATAGACTTGCGTCAACACTGCATGTACAAAGTCAGGAAGAGGCGCGGAGGTCGCAATGGAGCGCACGCACAAAACTTGAACGCGAGGAAGAACATGGCAAAGCCTACACGACGGTGAGCCCTTTCAGATTGCAATGAAGAGAATAACCGCCTACTGAGGAGCGCAAAGAGGTTGATCAGCGGATTGAGAACACTGTATGCGAAGCCGATGGTAGCCAGCAGCGAAAATCTCGGCAAGACCACCCCAAAGTCGACCTACAATTCGCGTTTGAAAACATTCACTGGCTCAACAGTTGGCGGGCTTACGGAAGGCATCAGGAAAGTCACCTTGAGATATGACATCAGCGAATTGAAGAAGAAACTTTCGGAAAATCACATACATTATAGGCCTGGCGCGGCGTGCGGCCCAAAAGCCATTTCTGTATGTAGTGCAGTATAATGGGGAATAGCTGTGCAAGTGCTGCTCCTGCTCCGGCCAAGCCTTGCGTGACTGCAATAGATCTCAGCCACAATCCAGCTCAGAGCAGTTCAATCCTAACCCATGTACGTGAGGAAGAAGATAGAAGCGTCAGGTAGCTTATTCGCCAACTGCTCAACTGTTGTGGTCGGCGTCTCAACAATTTGGTGGATGACTATGGAAAGTTCAGATGGCAGTCATTTATAGCAGGAGACGGAATGTGACCTTGCGTAACCCCTGAGGACAGAGTAACGATAAGGAAGCCATGGCTATCGTACATCAGAAACGGATATTACAAACGAAGATGAAAGCCTTTACATGAGCAAGAACAAGAAGTAACGACGGTACACGCTGGCTGAAATCAGCGAGTACCGCGGGATGCACTCGTACCACGCCAAAACTATCGTCAAACGTTAACCAAGGATTTCGAATCTTATCGGACGTACATACAGCGTAGAATCAAAGGCAGGATAGCGAACAGTATCGCTAACAGAAGAGGCGGAACAATGCCTTGAATAATCGAAGGAATCGGACTGGGTGCACGGCACACCCATGCAAGCCAGCTGAATGTGAGAATTGTCAGAGGACGGGCGATAGTGTACAATAGAACGGTCGCACTGGACGCTGGTGCAAAGCGTGCTAAGCTCGCTCAGTGTGCCTATGAATGCAACCGGGAACCCCCAAGCTATGATTAGCCCAAGGGTTACGAGCCATGATACAGCATATCGTCCGGACATTTCGAGAGCGCCATCGTCAAGGCTATGTGATTCGGGAAAAGTCAGGGGACTCGGTCATATGCCCGAACAGGCCTTACTTGTCCCAAACTACATCCTTCGGGTTGGTTTCCATGGTCTTCTGGTCCATCGCCAACGGCTGGAAATCCATGAATAAAGGTTGCCTCATGCACAGAGAGAAATCATACCTGGTGGTAGCTGACACATTGTGCAAGGACGTGCGCGCCTACAAATTCAGTAATCATGAGTCCTTTTCCACCGATGCGATGAGACAGACAATACCAAGCTGAAGGTTGCATCTAATGAACACAGAGCCCATGAACTTGCCCTTGGAAAAAGCTTGTCTGGCTTCATGAATCTCATCATTCAGCTTCGCGATCTCCTCCTGCAGGATCATTAAACGACAGAATACATAAAGTGTCGCATGGCACGCACAGTACACCACGGAATAGTCTCAACCTTGCGCCCAAACAGGCCCAGGAAGCCGACGCGGTGCTTGGGACGCACGTCAACTGGTACGAGTTCGTCCAGAAGTTCACGTGACGGAAAAATAGGTAGTTGGAAGACGGGGTTGCCTCGTTCCTCATCCGGGGTCTTCTTGAGCGATTTCCGATGTGCAACTTGTTTGAGGCGGCAAGCATCAGTTGCGTGTTTCAAAACTGTGGCCTGTGCGCTCTCGAGTTTTTGGCAAGCAGCCTGGCGACGCTTGAAAAGCTCGTTGAGGATTCTGGTGTCCCTATACATCCACACGCGATCAATTCCACCAGGAACGAAAGAAGCGAACAGGCGGAGATCATGTTCATTGGCTAGTTCGTCCGGGACGTTTGTGATGAGCACTGTACGAGCTTGGGGAAGCCGAGAGTGAGATCGGCTGATGAGGAAAGCATGGCGAATATCGAGAAAATTGAGCATTTCGCGTCGAATGAGCCATATGACAAAGACTATAGGAGATGCGTAAGAACTGGGCATGAAGATGAGAAGATGATCACCCACATGTAAGGAGGTAAACAGCGACGATGTGCGCCGCGAACCGCCTTTGATCACCCGCACTGACTATACTGGGGACATTGAGCTGCCAGACGCGGTACGAGATGAGGGATACTCACTTCGACCATGTTATTCTCTGAATAGAGTCATTAGAGGAGGCTGGAAGTCCAACGGTATCCACAGGAACAATGACAAGGAAAGTAAGAATGGTGAACACGGAGAAGATTTTCATCAGCATCTTCAAAAATCGGAGGACCATATATCTGCCGAGCGGTCAGGAACGCGAGGTATCGACAATCAAGTTTGAACTGACGCGTCCAGCCCATTTTTATGTATCTGGATGGAACTAAGAGATGTAAAGACGTTGCTGAACATGCTCACATACGATTTCCTTTGGATCCTCTACCAACAGTGCCGGAAGCCAACGCCAAAAGCTGTTTGGTAATTCTCGGGCACGTTTACTGTACATGTTGAGTATTTGAGCAGCTTTGAGAGTATAATAAACCAACTATGGAGGTGGTAGATAGGTGCGGGGACTGTAGATCTTTCCTAAACGATTCTTCAAGACCAGAAATGCAGCAATTTCGACGACAAGAAGCCCGCCATTGGCGACGAGAGAAGTAACGAAGGCTTTTGAGCTGTTATCTTGCTGTAGTTGGGAAGCAGTAACCGACATGCCGGGGAAAGGAATTTGAGCCAAGAGCCATGTTGACTGCCGCCCCTTTTGTGGACCGACTGACGTATGTGTGTACTATGACGATCGAAGACCCCACATCATGATCAACAACAACTGAAAACACTCGATCGGCCTGACTTGTTGATGTTACAAGATGTTATTTTTTGACAGAATGCGAGATGGAAATAAAGCAAGTAGATCGCCAACCAACCCTCTACGTGCGTCGCTATATCGTGTGGTCGACTGGGTGAGCGGCAATTTTATACTGAGCGATCCGGGCAGCACCCCCGACGTCAGACTGTACGTCCGAAACCGGTTAGTCCCGAGCATTGCTAGTTGGATTGTGACAGTACATACTGAGTTTCTGAGTTTCCTAGCGGCCTGGACCGAGAAAAATGTCTCCTGTTGCCGCGGCTTGCTTTACGAACTTGGTGCAAGGATTAGAACGCGTGGACCGCTGTAGAAGAAACCGGAGTATCACCATGGCATGCAATTCTCCTGGGTCTCGGACCGCATACGCTGAACACGCGAAGACTGCTCCGTCCCGATTCGCTCTGACTGTCTTGATCTGCCAAAGGGTATTGGAGTACGTGTAGTATTTATCGGGTTCAGCCAGAAGGAATCCTCCGTGTGCGGGTCAAGCTTGAACCGCTCCTCGCCCAGCGCCCGTAAAAGAGCTAACCGGACGTTGGGCTGCAGATATGAGAGATCACCAGGGCCGTTGTACGCTTCCCACTCTTGTTGCGGCGTCGTCGATCGTAACGAGACAACGAGCACTGTCGGGGATTCGTCCCATAGTAGCTCCGTGAGCGTACGTTTGTCCGCGATGAGCGCATAGGGGTGTCTTCCGAATGAGAAATTCCGAGCTTTGAACAGTTCCGAGGGGGTAGGTTCTCGTATGCAGGTCATAGATGGGCTCATAGTCGACTAAATGAGCCTTGAGGACAGTCTGAAGTTGGTCCCGCATTGGCTGCGCGAACTGCGCCGTATAAAAGAGTTGGATGGTATCTTTCGAGTTCATGCTGAAGGTAAATGTGAGTGATCACGGTCAGCAACGGGGCCGCAATGTATACGTAGGAAGATGGCATGAATAGATCGATCGAATCACCCGGCCGCGGTTTCCCTTGCTTTAGCCTTTAGCCTTCATGACACCTCGATTGTCGTGTTATGAGCCTTCCAGGCTGACAGCCCGCCCTGCTTCCCATTGGTACTGGGAACGGCCCCTCCGATTTCTACTGCCAGTGCATGGCTTGCGGCATAGTTCCGGAGCTTCCAAATATCTTCTTCGCTTGCCACTTGCCACTCTTTGGATCATCCTTTTCGAAGGCTTCAGCAGAATGATACATGCGAGAGAATGCATACCATGTTCTCATCTGATCACTGTTTTAAAAATCAGAAACTACCAACGCGTCAAGCATCTGCATCATCGTCGACTGCCACTGGTCTGCCACAAGCTGACCCATCTCCTGGCATTGCGGAAACCAGTCCTTCCGGCGTACCTGCATAAGATGTGGAATGTCTGTTCTATCGTGTTTGAATGGCCCTTTTCGGTGCGACCCCTCAGCTCAATCAACCTGGTGCTCCCGTCTACGAGGCCGGGACTCGCTCCTCGGACAACTAATTTCTGCAAAACATGCTAATTCCACGATGAAAGCCACCGAAATCCTCGTAGCCCATGAGTAAAGGGTTTGGAGTAATATTTTCAGTCCGTGCTAATCTGCCCCGCCTATATGGCGCGCATTTGTTGCAAGCTTCATCCGCTATAGCGTGTACGTCTCCCTATAACGTGTGCTCACCGTGATCTCCTTGTTTTGTTAGCCCCAACGTCGAGAACTCCCACGTCTCCGACCTGGCGCCAACCCTCGGATGATTACCCTCACGAGCAATAGATTCATCTCGCCGAAAGGATTAGTGCGTCCGCAAACCTGAGCGCGCCGACGGATTCTGGATGATGCGCAAGGACATTGCAGAGTGGGAGCGGTGTATGCAGTTTCATCTAACTTGTGAGGATGTGGTGAGGTATGATACCCTGCAGTAAAGAGTATTCCGGTGGTTTCCTCCTCTGGAGTCAAGCGTCCAATAGGCATTTCGGCAGTGCGGAACGTCTAATTGGGGGGCTTGCCCCCCTTATTTGCAGAGGCCCGCCATGTAGCCATCAAAGTCGCAGGCTTTGATGGTTCCCGTGGGAAGATGTCCTGTAGTCGGGTGATGTCCGAGAGCAATCCAACAGGTCACGAGTTCGGACATACTCGGATGCCGATGTGTGATCACGCCCACGACTCTGTCTCCCCGTCATCGTCTCCCTCGATGTGCGCGTACTGGCCCACCTGGCTCTCGCACCGCTTATTGCGCTTATCGCGCCGGCACTGATTGGGCATCGATCATACACAAGGAACTTGGATTTGCGGCTGGATTATCTGGTCTGGTCAAGCACCCGCCACGCCGTCAGGTACGCCCGTAATCACAATTCCGCGCTCCATACAATGTATAAGTACACACGGAATCCATTTCTTTTCCCCTCATACCCACTGTGAAAGTCCATCGCAGTGGAAATTGAATGTATCACAGAGATTGCGTCGCTCCTTCTGGCTCTACCAGAGGCCATCCTCGGACTGAGCATAGGTCCGCCAAGCATACTCGCACGGATGCTGGTCCTCAACCCCTTGCGATCAAAGTTCCCAGTCCTCAGTCCGCAGCGCTCCGCTCATGGACCCCTGCCAGTCAGGGCTCCCAGCCCACAACTCCACTCCTCAATCACCCGACAGTCAGGGCTCACGGCCCTTCAGCTCTCCTCCTCAGCCCTCTGCCGGCTTAATACCTCAAGGTACTCCAGCTCACCTCGCAGCAGCACTATCGACAACCAGATAGTTATTACTTTGTATTAATGATGCGGATTCACGCAAGCCCTCCCTTTAACTATTCGGGTACCGCATAGAAACATATTGTACATTCCCCGAGGGGTCGAGTCCAAGTAACGGCTGCCAAACCAAAAGCGTGAATGGGATGCCGGTGATCAACAGCCGTTACGTGAAAACCCCGGATTCCATGGGCTTGGATACGAATTGCTCAGCACTCGTTCCGCCCATGTCGTACAACGACGCCGAGGCAGATGTCCAGCGCCTTCTCGACGAGACGGAGGTCGAGGATGATGTCCGCAGTCAGCTCGACAAAACAATCGACCGTATTGGAATGGGCAACTACCAATGGACGCTGCTGTGTCTCTGTGGTTGCGGTGAGCTGCTATGTCGAAATTAAACGCGGCTAATTCTGAATGTATGTTCAGGATGGCTGGCCGATAACGTGGGTGGCTTCATTGACGATGCTCTGGCTCAGCTCGCCTCGCTCAGATGTGGCTACAAGCGGCCGCGATTGTTCTGCCTAGGGTGCAACAACATTACTCTGTACCGGACTATTACATCGGCGCAGCAAATTCGGCAATGTTTCTCGGGATGGGCATCGGGGCGGTTGGCTGGGCACTTGTTCTGATCTTTTGGGCAGGAGCACGGCTTTCAATGCTACGCTTTTCTTCACCGCGCTGTTCGGCTTACTCGCGTCATTTTCGTGGTCGTTCACTTCGCTGGCTGTGATTTATTTCTATTAGGGACCGCCGTTGGGGTAAGTATTTTGCTTCGTCGCGTTCGGCGTTAATTACGCTTCTTCCTCATGCGAAACAAATATTTCACTGTTTTTTCTAAAATGGCCGCTGACGTTTGCACACAGGGTTCAATGCCTACAGACGGTACACTGATCATCGAACACATGCCACAACCGCAGATTTACCTTGTGACTGGACTCTCGATATTTTTCTCCGTGGGCTCCGTTGTGGCTGCAATATTTGCCCTCTTTCTGGTCCCGCAGAATTCATGCACCACAACTATCCCCTGCGATCCCGCCCTCAACAACGGCTGGAAGCACTATTTTGTCGCACTTGGCTTATTCGTGCGTCTACCTCCCGCGTACTTCTGATCAAATCAGACTGAGTGGTGAAGACATTGGCAATGTTCATCGCGCGCATCGTGTTTTTCCGGCTACACGAGAGTCCGCGTTTCCTCGTGCACGCGGGACGTCCCGCGGAGGCGCTTGTGGCGCTTCAGCTTATCGCGCGCTTTAACGGAGCGCCAGAGCTCGCTGGCGAGCTCGATCTTTCGGACGTTGATGACACAGTCGCCGCTGTAACCGACGACAGTGCAAGTTACGCCACCATCGATAGCGGGAGCGCTAAAAGAGGTGCCAGATGGTTGCGGCGCCTAAAGATGGTGCTCGAGCCCGAGTGGCGCCGCACATCGATGCTTGTATGGGGGCATGGTTTGGTATGGCACTGGGTGCGTATTTGCCTCCATGTATTCATTCACGGCCCTCAAGGCGCGCAGCCTATACGTTGTTCAATGTGTATCTGCCAAAGCTTCTTGAGTCCAAGGGGACAACTTCGATAGAAGCCAGCCTGTGGGATGTGCTCATTTTCACGATTGGAGGGTGTCCTGGCGCCTTTGTAGGCTGTTTTACTCCTACTTCGCGTTCAAGCTGCTCACTTGATTCAGCTTGGAGCAAGGCTCATTCTTACGCCCTTAGGGCGGCGATGGTCTCTTGCAGGAAGTACCATTCTCACGGCAGGCTTCTGTTTGTTCTTTGTGTTTGCGCAAAAAGCACAGAATGCCTTGGCAACCCGCGTCAGTGCAACTGGTGTCGGGCTCGCTAGCACCGTGCGTCCATATTTAAATCGTTGTGTCACGAAATGTTGATAAAAACGACTGCAGATAATGTGGTCTGTTCTCTACGGATGGACGCCTGAGATATTTGCCACCAAAGGTAATCAGTCTCCTCGTTCGCCATCTCGTGCTCCGCTCACATCCCCTTCAGTGCGAGGCACGGCCTGCGGGATGGCGTCGGCCTTTTCGCGCATGTCAGTGGCCTCTTTCTCTTTGACCTTTTGCACTCAACTAAACTGCGCTTCCAGTGGTGGGGTAGCCGCGCCAATGCTCGGGGGAACACTGCTTCTCATCAGTAAAGCGGTTCCAGTGTATACGAGCATGGTTGTATTCTTGTTCGCTGCTGCGTGTGTCCTGATGCTCAGTGAGAACGAGGGGGAGAGCGGTCGTACGCAGGGCGGGCGGCAGCCGCCGCGCGTCGTCGTGCATTGATCGATTGTCGATAGCTCACCGGACGGGAATACCCTTAGATCTTTGTATCGCTTCTAATGACCCAGAAGAGGAAAACATGTATATGCTCCAAGCTTAATCTCAGAAACCCAGATTTTCTCACTGCAATGCCAGTGTTATCCCGAATACCGGGGTCACCAAATAGTAATGACCCGGAGGGAAATAATTAGATTCATCCTTCAAAGTGAACTCCAGTGCGATGCGTTAGGTTTTACTTCGTGCCGTCAACCGTCTGCTCTTGCCTAGGCGTTTCGTTGCTCCACCACGACCGAATCCTCCTCTTGAGCCACCCCGGCCACCCCGGCCACCTCTACCGCCACGCTCTCCACCCCGTCCCCTATTGCTCCCACCGAAGTCGTCCGTGGACTCACGCGTGTTCCCTTTGGACCGCTTTCCAGCACCACCAAAGCCGTACTTCTTATCCCGTGCCTGCCTGTTGAGCTTGGGTGCTCCCCGGCCGCCTGACGCCGCGCCGCCACGCCCGCGCTTAGCAGGGCGATCCGCGATCGCGTCCTCGACAGCGATGTCGAAGCCGTCGTCGTCCACGCTCGGCTTGTCGAGCATGTCACCACGTTCTAAACACAAGACCAAAGATGATTAGCCCAGTGAAATGATCGACGGGGAAAATCATACTCCGCTTCAAGCCTTTGAGCCGCTCCTCCATCTCCTTCTTGCCCTTCTCGCGCTCTTTGAGCTTCTCCATCTGCACCTGCTTGCCCAATTTCTTTCCCTCGCGCTCCTTGCGCTTGTCCTCGCTCTTCTTGATCCCCGCGCGCTCGTCGAGCAGGCGCTGCCGGATGCGCTCCATGTGCGCGTCGGTCTTGACCATCTCGGCAAAGTAGTCCGCAGGGCGCGTGAACGGGAAGTTGTGCTTTGCTGCGAGGTCGCGCGCGGCATTTGCTCCATGGAGGGCTTGTTTGTAGCTAGAGGCGATTTATTGTGTTTAGGGTTAGAAAGAAAAAAGTAGACACGTACAATGCGAGCTCCCGGTTCAGATCATCGTTGACGTCTACCTCGATAGATTCCGGATATGAGAGGACGAGAGTTTCGGTCCAAGGTAAGGATCGGTCAACTGAATAGTTTCACGGATTCGCCCTAAGGCAGCCTGCGACAAAATGAGATTTGGAAAGAGAATTCTATGCTGTACGCACCGTGTTATCTATCTCGATTTTTTGACGAGGAACAGCGTCGTCATCTATGGACTCCACGTCGTCCAGAGCCACGTCTTCCTCACCCTCGTTCTCATTCTCGTCCTCTTCTTCGTCTTCGTCTTCTTGGATATCCGACGCATCCTCGGACTCAGAGTCTTCGTCGTCACTTGCTAATTCAGCAGCTTTTTCCAGAGCGAATGAGGAATCTTCCTCGTCGTCCTCCTCATCATCGTCCTCGCCGCCAAGCGTAAGATGAAGTTGCATCTGCTCGTATTCGTCCAATCCATCTTCACCCAATGCTGCAATGAGGCGCTCCATTCCCTCCTCGTCAACGCCGCCATTTTCCGAATCACTGTCTTCATCGTCGTCCGACTCCGACTCCGCCTCTACAACGACGTCTTCGGATTTTGACGTTGCGGGTTTTGAAGGGCCGGGTATCGGCGCAGTCTCTTTGTGCGCCTTGGACGGGTTGGCAGATTTTTTGGTACCCTTTGTGGGCTTTGAGGCCGGCGGCATGGAAGCTGAGGTTTCGTTGAGTTGCTGAAGAAAAAGATACCCGAAGTGGCTGTGCGGATGTGATCGCCACCGCCGTTCTACTCAAAATATGTCTTGTATGCCGGTACCCGGCTACAGAGTGGGGGCTTGGCTAGATCTCAGTACCATAGCATTACTTTTGGAAAAAAAAATCATCTCGCACCTCGACTGTACTCTGAATCGGTTTCTGATGTCTCGCGCCAGGAACTCGGACTTACGGCCAACAGTCGGCTGACTTCTGGCTCTGTCTTTTTTTTTTTTTTTTTTTTTTTTTTTGGAGCGTTTTCAACAATTCTCAGTCCGCAGTAGCTTTCCAAGGATTGTCCGCTGGGTTCTCTGGAGTTTAGCCAGACTTTGCCGTGTAGGGTGTCCGGGAGGAAATGCCGTTACGCACAATGACCTATAGTGTGGGACTCCGGCTCAAATAAACTAG
>QVIE01000945.1:0-12055 GCA_013387415.1 Panellus pusillus | reverse complement strand
ACGGATGGTCTTCCAGTGCGATTCACACTGTCGAAGGAGGAAAGAGCAGGAGTGTTAGAAGCAAGGAAGATTGCGATCAAATTGATTCTTGAGCATGATTGATGAGTAAGATCAACTGTCAAATGCCAACCCCGCCAGCTGTCTTCAATTGGTCTTCAATGTTGTCAAATCGACGGCTTCTATTCAACAGATACTTCGACCGCAAGACAAATGTGCATTCAATCTCCATTGATCCATCGGCAACTAGGGATGAGAGCCGTCCCCATGCCGTCCCTGGTAATACCCCACTTTGTCGGGACTGTTTGACGCAAGTTCGACGGCCCGTCAACCGCTTCAATAATCCATGTTGGAGCAACTCGGCTGGATCATCTCGAAATGAGCCCGGACAGTTGCAAAACAGGCGGTGTGTGTCAATGCCAGACCGCAAGGTTTGTATCTAATAACCGTGTTCGTCGACATCAGTCGCACATCAGTTGTTTAACTTCAATTGAGCGACGAGTATTATCGAAGACGTCGACTGAGGTGCTTCAGGAACTCAGGTCGATTAAAGGGATACAACTGATACCAGGGAGCCACAGGAGTTTAGAGTCTGTAGATTATGTTTTCATGCAAGACGCAGTGCCAACTCAGCATATGTATCACCCAGCCTCGTTATTGATTGACGGCCGTCACTATCAGTATCGCCGTCGGCGCCGGACAGTTCCGAAAAACGGCGGTCAGTGTGATCCCGTCTCGGCCCGAGGATTTGATGGCCGTCCTCGTTTACGGAACAGTGCTCATCCCTCTCGACTCTTCTTTAACCCGAGCCATCATGTTCTCCCCGGATGCTACTTGAGCCTGGAGCTGGAGGGCTTGCTACTGTCCGGGACGTTTTATTCTGGAACAGTCGTATCCGTCATTGGCGGCGTCAGCTCTCTCAGCGCTGCCAGCGAACTGCCAGCATGACACTGATTCGAACGGCCGCAATATCTGGAGACGCGGTAGTCAAACGCCCACGCCATGCGTGCTGCCTTACGAGGGTGCAAAATAGTCGTATTCGATGTTCAGATGAGTCCGAGTCGCTACTGTTCTTCTCAACTACCTCCCCTAGATCATTGCGCTGGCTGGCAACCGAATAATACACTGGAACGGAATCAGCTCCAAGGAACAGAGCGTACACGATCCACTCCCCACATCCAGCCGTGCTTTTCGGCCGTTGTAAATGTCATGGGCCGCGCTGCCCGTCCCGCATGGACTCGTCATATGACCGGGATGCAGTGCACTACTTATTATATATAGGGACCTCGCCGATCCCCTTATTCGCCTCTGCGCACCCATACCCAATGTTCCCTGTCCTCTTCGCGCTGAGAATTCTCCTGCTGGTCTCCTCAGGACGAGCACAGGCTACCACAGTACCGCAGTGTGCACTCGGATGTGCCCGACAAGAGGCTACGAAGGTGGGCTGCAGTCTGTAAGTCACGGGCCTCTGTTCCGGTTTCCCATTCGTGTACTTAACCGATTTGTCTCACCGCGGTGTGGATTTAGATCGGATACACCCTGCTTATGCGCAACTTCTTTCGTTTCGGTTACGGAGCAGTGCGTTCGCACGACTTCGTGTTCCGCAACGGAGCAGACAACGGTCAGTAATATCCTAGGGAGCATGTGCGCAGCTGGTGCGTCGTACCTTCCGTGCTATACATATCATATTACTTGAATCCCCGTAGTTTCTGCCTCCAGTTCCGGATCATCCATTCTGCCGAGTAGCCCAAGTGCGTCTCTTGCATTCATTTTCCCGTCGCATGTAGACTTATGTTTCCCGAGGCTCCTCACATCCGTCGAGCAGCGGTACATCCTCAATTAATTCTGCATCCACAACACCGAGCAGCAACATACCATCGGCGTCATCCACCGCCTCGCCCTCCAGCACCAGCCCCAGCTCCCGGGCAGTTCCGCTACAACCCCGAGCAGTTCTGCCCCGTCGCAATCCTCTTCCTCCGCCGCAGGCGATACCCCGGGTTCCAAGGTCGCTCAGATTGCTGCAGGCGCAATGGCGTTACTGGTCGGGATCGGGATATTATGATCACTCGGGCTCCGAGGTACTAATCGGATTTTTGACATTTTATCTATTAGTACCTTGTACAAGCTCACAAGATCTACCGAAAATGCGACAAGTTGAAGTGAGCCCACAAGCCTATTGCCGGAGTCACACAAGATCGGTTGTTTGATCCCACATTGCAACATCAATTTCGTTTTTCTCGCTGCCCGGCACATTTTCTACTTAGGCAAGTGAAGTGTTCTGTCCCTTCTATTCAAAAGTTTTTACCCACTCATGTTGTCAAATACATAGACCAGAATCTCAACAACTCCATCCAGTACAAACAATTTGAAAGAACGCCAAGAATGCGTCTCGCAATCAAAGGGGGAGCAGCTGAACGAGCTCGTCAGATCATTGAAGTCCTGCGTTCCAGAAAGCCCCGGCACTTTGCCGAAACGCCAGTCTCCCTGTGTAAGAATAGCCTCGCTGTTAGTTTTGGAATTCCCTGTGCCAGATGCGATGCAGCCGGCATTTCTGGACACATGAGCCACAGATACTCGTACTTTTTCATGCCACACTCACTCGAAGAAGGTGCAGACAAAGCCGCCGGGGATTTCGGCGTTGGAGATCTCCTTGTTGAGGAAGCTCAATCCACCCTGACTGAGGTCGATACAGCTGTCGGAGACAATGGGAATTGCGACGCATCCGTTGGGTGGGTTAAGCGATCCGCTGCAGACGGTGACGGTGGTTGTAGCATCCTGGAGTCAAAGTGAGTCGGGTTGAACTGCATGCACTTGAAGGCACCAATATACGGCAGTGCGCTGTTGCATGTTGTACGGGGAAGCCAACACTGTAGATATGAGGGCGACGAGGGTAGTGGTGAGAAGAGATTTGAAGTTGAACATCTTTGGTTGGCTGTAGCGAACTGAGGGATTTGGAACCTAGCTGGTGCATTTTATACTTACCTGACTCAACCTAAAAGGCGCCCATTGTATTTTTCTCAGGCGGAAATTTTTTGGGCTTCAAACGCTCGAAATACACTCTGCCGACAGGATGGATGACAGAAAGCGCCGTATACTATTAGATCTCAATGGCGTAGAAGGGGACTCGGCGCTTTGCTCACCAGTACGCGTTTCGGATGGCGCCTAGCGGAACCATTTTCGTTGTGCCTCTTCCCAATGACAGGCAAAGAAGCTCATCGTCCCCTGGGACTTGGTACTTCTTGAAGACCCATCTCACAACTGACTTGACTTCCATTCGAGCCGTGCGTCAGTTCAACAGTGCCTTCAATGACTGATCATCTGAGTCCCTCTACAACCAGGTGCGTGGTTCGTTCGGGCATCATACGATAACAAGCGCCCGTGTCGATTCAGATAGTACCCAAGGCCCGGGGCCAAAAATTCTAATTTGATTTTCTAATAAGTAGTCGTACTAGATCCTGAGTTACATGGCCAACCCAGTCAGAATTTCGCTTTTCGGACTCCGGAGTCGCAGGTAAATTTTGGTCCACATACTAATACACAGCGAGCGCTCTAGCAATCACAACAAGTAGATTACGTGCATGGCTATATACAGCCTCCGAGTGCAGCCGGAGTCTCGTCTCCTTGGTCTAAGTAGATTAGTAGAGAAAGATTAGAGGCATAGGTAAGTGGTAAATACGCGGGGGAGGCATAGACAATAGTGTTTCATAGTGTACAGTGCGTTGGATCGAAAAGCATGCGATGAGTGGTAATGCTATGGTACAGATGCGAGCGCGGCGCGCCTCACCGACTAGCGACGACGAGAACGCCCCGCGATTTTTCTTCAGATTAGTTACATGCGTAGTGTTGTCGATTTGCTTTTGAGGCGGCCAGTCTTTCTGCAATCTTTCTGGACAGGAGAGCGAAAGCTCGCCGATCGGAAGAGGATCCGGGGCCGAAGAACGAGGCCAACCCCCGCATGAAGATGACGAGCCGTTTGAAGCGGAGCGCCGTTCGTTGCTGCGGAGGATCCGGCGCTTCAGTGGCCTGGATATATGTACAGCTTGCTCGCACAAAGTCGGCGCGATAACGATCACGGCTTGACGCCCGAGACCGCGCTGTCAACGGAGGCCGTGCGAAAGGGACTAGTCGCAATGGACGCGGCCGTTGTCCCCGAAAGTGTAGTCTCTATGGTGGTGTACAACGTCATGCTATCGACGGTGGACGTCCGCGTGGGGGAGGAAGACGCGAGGGTCGTCCCAGACATCGAGCTATCGACAGTCATCGTCCGCGTTGCAGGGGGGCCGCTCGAGCTCGCCACGGACGCGAGGGTGGTCCCGGACCTCGTGCTGTCTAGGGAAACGGTACGTGTAGAGGCGGTGCTCACCCGGGAGGCGGAGGTGGTGATGGACAGCAGGCTCTCTATGGACGACCTTCGCACGTGGGTATCCGCACTCGCGACGGATGCCAGGGTGGTGCCAGACATCGTGGTATCGACGGAAAGCGTACGGGGAGCGGACGCGGACGCCATCGTCGTCTCAGAAACAGAGCTGTCGCCTGACATCGTGCGCTGCGACGCCGCCGGCGCTGCCGTCGTTGTCTCCGACATGCTGCTATAGCCAGACATGCCGTTAGCCCGCGATACAGCAGTAGTCCCCGAAAGGATGCTGTGAATCGAAGACCGGGAAGCGGCCGCCGAGTCCGGCTCAGAGCTTTTAGAGCTGTTAAGCACCGCGTTCCCGCCCCGTCCCTCAGACTCCCTCTTTAACTTCCTCGCCTTCAGCCATCTCGCCGGGCTCCTCGCTAATTTGCTGCCCGAGCACGCCAAACCCAACCCCACGCCCCATGTATTCCCAAGCCGCTCCTCCCAATCGCGCACGACGGCCCCGCCCTCCGCCTCCCACCGCGCCACCGGCCCCGCGCAGCCCTCGAAGCTCGCGAGCCCAGCGAGGTGACGGATGACGACGGGCACGCCCGCAGCGATCTTGAGCACAGCATCGATGCTCTCGTCCTCGGGCGGGGCGTCCGAGATGTCGAGGAAGGTCTGGAGGGCGGCGTCGGCGGGGAGGACGGTGAGGGTGGGTAGGAAGGGGCGGGTCCACCGGATCTGACGGGGACGCGAGGCGCCACGGACGGTGACGAGGAGGGTGAGTGAGGGGAGGTCGGCGAGGAGTGAGAGGAAATCTTCGACGTCGGAGCGGTTTTCGTAGGGAGACCAAGGAGCATCGAGGACGAGGAAGACGTGGACTAGACGCCGCTTCTCCTGCTCCGTGTCCGCGGACTCCGGCTCCGCCGCCTTGGGCTCTCCGCAGCGCCCGCGCCCGTACCCAATGCGGACAGGAAACGCATGACGGCCTTCTTCCCATAGCTCTCCAGCCCCAACGCGATTGCGATACTCGCAACGAGCTGCTTTGCGTCCATCGCGCCCGAGCAGTCGACCCAGTATCGATTGACACCGAACAAGGTGGCGAGGGAAGCGCTGTTGCGCCGCTGCGAGCGCCAGTGCGGTCTTGCCGATGCCTTCGGGGCCGCTGATAGTAATGCGGGCGGGGAAGACGAGGAAGAGGACGCTGAGAGGAGGATGGTGTTGATGACGTGCGTCAGCTCGTCCGAGCGGCCGTAGAAGATCTTGGGGGACGCCGGGAGGAGCGGGGTGCTGCGGAAGTCCGTCTTGACCTCGGATCGCCTTTTGCTCTTGCGCGGCGAAGAGTCGACGGCCGAGTCGTGTTTCGACTTGGAGCGCCTTTCTTTGAGAATGGCGATGAGCTCTTGATGGCGCTGCGTGGCGTCTTTCTACCGAGCGGTGGGTCAGCAATGGAGGTAAAGGGGTAGGCGCGGAAGAAAAGAGGCTCACCTGCATCTCCGCCATGGTCACCGCAGCAAGGATACTAGATTGGACCTGAAATATCCTATTCAGTTGGCCGACGACAAGCAAGGCCACGAAAACGCACCCCGAAGACGTCCAAAGCGTGTTTCAGCCCGTCATTGCAGTCCTTGATCAAGTCTGCGTCCTCCATCGAGCGCAGCATCCTTCGAACGAGACCACCCCGTACTTGACTCCGCACAAAGGTCAGCATTTTTTCGAGCGTACTGTTGTTTCGCATCAGAACCAATCGAAAAAAAACCCCGACGAGAGAATCACAGACTCGGTGAATTGCTCGATGCTGCGCACCATTCCCGTGGCGAGCTCTGCCTCAGTGTCGCGACAGATATTGATTATGGCGCAGACGAGCTCGTACGCGCGCTCTGTCATACGGACACAAGCTGCCGTTTTTAGTGACTCTTTGGAACACTTTTTTGAGATTAATCGCAGCCGCAGCACCTCCTTTGTTGTCTCGTACCCGCTGAGCGACGTCAGGAGTCCAGGACTGTGGTATTTTGAGCAGCGTAGGAAACATACCTGCACCGTCTCCCATGATAACGAAAGACAGACTGGCTATAGCCTGCAAGTAGGGCTGGTTTGTGGCATTACCGATATCCTTGAGCAAGCTGCAGGCAACGATCCCATGCTGCAGGATGCGGTCCTTGGTCGATGTCTTGCTGACAGTGATTGTGGGGGCATGCCGTGAGTCCCGTGACGAGCCAAATCGAGACTCCTTGCGATCAGTGGGTGGTGTTGTTTGTACTATGTAGTGATCAAGACCTCGACTCGTCTTCCAGACGCCTTCAAAACCGTTCGGAGGCGGTCTCTCGCCGGGGACATTTTATCGTTGTTTACCCGCTAGAAAACACCGCTCGGATCGAGTATCTCGGCGCATAGACCATGAACCAACCTCGGAGTGTGGATATCTGTGATATTTGCGCTCCTTGTCGCTTTTTTCGTTCGTTTCGGGCGGGCGCTCACTCTTATCGCCTGCAATAATACATTTGTTTTGTTCCGAACCTGCCGGAACCACTCGACGCCGCACTCGGGGTCCGGGGACTCCATGTGGCGAGCTGCGCGAGGATGTCGACGACGGGTTCTCGATTCTAGACCGGATTACTCCGCAGCAGCAAACTTGGCGCCTTTCGCTTTATGTCTCCTAGGCGACTGCTATGAGCGTTATTTTCGTTCTTTATTACAACTCTCACCGCCAAAACTGCGGTTTTTGCCCCAAATTAACCGTCAACTTTGTGGTTTTGTGCTATTTCATGATCAACTATCAACTACGTACTTTTTCTGTTCGTTCAACTTTCAAGTCTGTGGAAAGCAGCTTATTTGTAGTAAAATAACGAACTGTGTAGGCGAACAATCAACTTTGAGTGATGGCGAACTTCCCAATCAAGGAGTTGTACAGCCCGTACATTCGAAGCTCTGAGTTAGACGCTCGGCCTTAGAAGATGGATTAATCCCTGGATGACCGATGGACCGGACTTGCTTATCAGTAAATCCATTCAAAGAAGTCCTGCGTCATTTCTTGACCATCTCGCCTTTCGGGACTACTACTTAACCATATGACTGATTGAAGTTTTTAAATTTTTCAATAGTATGTCACAGGGCTTCATCGCGCCGAGCTGCGGCGCGCGGCGTTCGAATATCCACCCAGTCTCCGAGTGGCTTCGTCATCATGATGGCGGTGACCTCTGCTATTTCGTGGACTCCACTGTTATCCTCGCCTTGATCTGCGCGGAGTCCTTCCTTTTTTCGTGCTTATACTCCTAGGAAGTCTCTCGTGCCGACGACAAGATTGATCTCGAAGGGGTTTGGGAGTCAGTACATTCTCGTGAGTCGCGGCGGCGAGTCACGTCGGTTACACAAACCCTTGATTTCCTTCTGTCTAGGCTACACCTTTCAGTAATCAGAAACAATTTTTATTCAATATGTATACATGGACACTTAGGGACTTTTCACACAGTGACAGAGGGAAGCCTCCGGAAGAAATTGAACATTCAATTCACGCACAGGTTTTGTCCGATTTGGATCGCGCAGCTCGAGGTTAGGAATGGATTCCAGGCCAAAATCTGGTTCAGTGTGATGCTGAATTTTGTCTCTATGGCACCGCAAGAGTCGCCCGACACAACCTGCAAGAATGAATGAGCGGTGCGACGCAGAAACTTCAGCTCAAATTACGGTGTATACGTCTGTGCACGGATTCCCACCGCCAGTGACACAGTATGCCTCACCTAACTCAATAGTGGTACAGGATGCGGTCAGCGCCGTGTTCCAGCGTAACAGGTCGGCCAGGGAAATGTCGTATTTCTGATCGACGGAGGTGCACGTATCGCCAGATGCAATCTGGCACACAATGTTAGCTCTTTCGACTCATGATGAAAGCGGCCTCCTCACTGTGTAGTAAGTGGTGCAATTAGTGAGAGTCCCACTCGCAATATTCGAAGGAGGTCCACTTGACCCCGTTCCTGTCGACGGCGTCCCGGAGACACACAGGTTCTGGCCGATTTGGATTGCGCAGGACGAAGTCAAGAAGGGATTCCAGGCGATGATATCGTCGAGTGTGATACCGAACTTGGTCTCGATGGCACCACAGGAGTCACCGGATACGACCTGCAAGAGCCTCGAACCCACGAGACAGCGGGTAATTTTACTGAAGTCGACTCACCGTGTAGATTTCGCTGCATGCGTCTCCGCCGCCCGCAACACAGTAAGCACTGCCCAATCCAATAGTCGTGCACGCTGCGGTCAGTGCAGTATTCCAACGCAATAAATCCGCAAGTGAGATGTCATATTTTTGGTCGACAGAAGTGCAAGTGTCGCCGGATGCAATCTTACATCGGGAGTGAGCTGCCTGTTGTCCATACGCAATGAAAATCCCACTCACGGTGTAGTAGGTGGTGCAATTGGTGAGTGTCCCAGACGCGATGTTGGAGGGCGGCCCAGTCGACCCGGTGGCCGGCGTCCCAGCAACGCACAGGTTTTCGCCGATTTGAATGGCGCAACTCGAAGTCAAGAAGGGGTTCCATGCGATAATATCGTCCAGTGTGATGTTGAATTTGGTCTCAATGGCGCCGCAAGAGTCGCCAGATACGACCTGTCAACGAATTCGAACATCAGCTAGAATAACGCACAAAACCAATTGAATACGAAAGGAAAGTTGAACTCACGGTGTAGACTTGGGTGCACGCGTCTCCACCTCCTACGACGCAGTACGCCTCGCCCAAGGCAATAGTCGTGCAAGCAGCGGTCAGCGCGGTGTTCCACCGGAGCAAATCTACTAGCGCCGTGTTGTACTTCTCATCGACGGAAGTGCAAGTATCACCCGAAGCAATCTTATATGCGCGTGTCAGCTGTCGCGTTTGATCAAAGGGAGAATGAATCTCACCGTATAATACGTCGTGCAATTTGTGAGAGAGCCAGAAGCGAGATTCGACGGAGGACCTGATATGATGTGATAATGAGCGGGTTTGTAATTACAGAAAGAAAAATACGAACCAGTGGGGACAGGGGTAAGAGGAAAGTCACAGTACGCAACTCCAGCTAGGAGGCCGGCGCAGGTGAGTCCCGGGTTAAGGGTGAGGAACTGGGCGCTAGTGATGTCTTGCGCGGCTGCGATGGAATCACAACTGTCGTTCGCGACAGCGGTATAGTAGTCGGCGCATGCTGCCGTAGCGAACGGGGAAGCGTTTTCAGGTGGTGTCGCGGGAATGAGTGTGTAGTTTCCGGTGGGGAAGATGACGCAGATGGCCTCTCCGACGGCAGGCACGGCAGTCGCGAGCTCTGAGAGCAGGGGAAACGATATGAGTTTTCAAGACCCGAATGAAAGGGAGTGAGTATACCAGAATTCCAGCTGATCAGGTCCGCCTCGGCCATGTCGGAGATGTTTGCAATAGAAGCAAGAGTGTCGCCTGCCTAAAGCACGCTGTCTGAATGAACCAATATGGAGTTGAGATAAACGCTACTAACTTCGATGTCGTAATAGTATCCACAGGCTGCGGTTCGTGTACCCGGGGCGACATTGGTAGGAGCAGGCACACCAGCAGTAGTCAGCGTCTCATAGCTCACGGTAGACGTGGGAGGAACGAGGGAGTAGCTGAATGTCGAAATGGTGCTATAGTTGGTCCGGTCGTCGCAATGGCAGTGGTTGTGACCGTCGAGAATGGGGGGTAGGGTTCTACACAGTAGTAGAAGTCGGCCAGCAAGTTGGTGCAGTTGGCATTGATTTCTAAATTCGGTGAACACTTAGTGGATATCCCAAAGTATACAAACAGACACACCCGGGTTCATGATGTACAAATCCGCCAACGTCACGGAATATCGGAGAGCAAACGTGCTGCAAAAGTCGCCCGCCACAGCGATAGCCCATTCTCCACAGGCAGCGGTGGATCCGACGGCGGTCGGAGTTGGGACTGGTGCCAAAGTCGTCGCCGTGCCAGATGGGGCAATAGCGGCGGTCGTTGCACTCACAGAGGGGAACCCACCGTGGGGACCAACGCAAATGAGGTTGCCAACTTGCTGCGCCAAGTACTGGCAGGTAGATCCAATACTTGGGTTGTATGACTGCAGTTGGACGGTGGTAAGGTTCGCAGCGGCCGCTATGCCGGCGCAAGTATCGTTGGTCGCCACTGTGTATGTAGTGCACGCTTGGGGCAAGCAGAGTGTAGTGCCGGCCGTAACGCTGCATTCCGTCTGGGAAAGGGAATTGGAGCTGGAAGGAAGCGATCAATCAGCAATGAGTCGCAATAACGAGTCAAGAAGACGTACGAATAGACGTCGTAGAGTGAGACGGAAAATTGAGCCGCCACAGCTGCGCAAGTGCTTGCCGCATTGACAGTGACATTGCGTCCCAACAGCGCACACTGATCTGAGACAGTAGACGTCGAGTTGACCCCAGAGGGCGTACCAGGAGAGACGATTGGAGTTGTAACTAATGCTGGATTGAAATCAGGAATACCGCACGTCGTAGCCGTGGAGTCGTAAAGATTCTCCATTGCGAGGGAAAACAAAACCGGGCTGAGAAGAGTCGTATTCATGGTGGCCAACACGCAGTACGAACATAATTCTCCTGTGGGGAGGGAAAGAATACCGGCGGAAGCGTTATATCCCTTAATGATGTCCGAGCAGTAATCACCGGTTGTTGGATCCTTGAGACACTGTATGGCGTAGGGCCCGGTGATGGAATCGACGGCGAGAGTGGGTTCGTATCTAAGGAAGGTAGATCAGAAGGACGAGAAGGTAAGATGAGATGTAGGTCGAAGTGTACGTTGCATTCGTGGACGCATCAAGAATCATCGCGTATCCCGTACAAGCAGTGACTAAATTGGCGCGGTAGCTAGCAAGCGAGCTGGTGCATGTCGACGTGCATATAGAACTCAAATCCGAGTCGTCAAAAAAACCCGCGCTTATACTACAATACAATTCAATGACGAGACTTACAAGATAAAAGGGTTGCTTACTCACCTCATGAGAGGAATAGTAGAGTTGCATTCAATGGTCGCCATCAGTGCTGTAGCACAGGCCGTGGATGGGGCGGGTTAGTCGGAAGGGTATCATTTGTGTAAATGCTGAACCCGATGGTGGTGGCATCGACCTGCGTGGTGAGCGCAGTACTTGAGTTGGATGTCGATACGAGGACATTGAGGCTGTCGAGCGTGGGCGCTGCGGCAACTGGCCGCGTTTCCGCAGTCGACAAACGCGAGTCTGCGAGTCTAGAGATAAGATCTCAGTCCCAAGACTTGTTACATCCCGCATAGACCTACTGCTTCAACAGTGCTTCATGAAAAAGCTTGTTGTTGGCAGCGGCTTTTCCGTCCAGTTTTTGTTTGAAGCTTCCAGACGGCGAGCCACCAGAGACAAGTCCTCCCGCGACCGCAAGAGTCAACCACCGCGAGAGACGCATGATGGAAGTGGGCGAGGAACGGAAAGTTCAGGAACGCTACCATCAACCTCTCGAGTATTTTAGACGCGATCTCGTGGACACTATCCATGGGTCGAGATCTTGTTTGGATCTTGTACATGTTTCAGGTTCATCGGAAGCGAGACTGGGCTATAGAAAAACCGGATAGTCATCGCTTACGCCGCAAAAAGCCGCAAAAGCAGCCATGGGAGCCACGGGATACCGTAGAATGGTCGGAGGATACCATCTGGCATCTCAGTCTGGATGTGACACGTCACACTGGTGATCAGTGGCGGTGCGCACCCGTTCTCTTC
>QVIE01003076.1:0-18690 GCA_013387415.1 Panellus pusillus | reverse complement strand
CTCACCACAACTTCCGCTTTTCTCAAACACACAGCAACATGCAGATCCGCATATACGAAATCTAAGGACCCGGCCTAAACACCCAGCTAAAGCTAATGTACATGGATTCCGGGGCGCCCGGATGGTATGGGTCGGTTAATAGTGTGTATCTGTCAAAAAAATGTATGTGTGTAAATGTAAATGTACAGCGAAGGGAACTTGGCGTCAGCCGATCGTCGGAGGTTAAGCAGCAGTCGTCGTCGTCGGCAGCGGCGGAACTATTATAAAAAAACAGGAATGGATGGGCGAAAGAGTGAATGGATGGATGGATGTTCCAGGGTGATAATAATGCAATCCGCGGTCGGTGTATTGAAGTGAAATGATGTAGATGCAGTTCCAGGAGGCGGGTAAAGCACAACACAGGGGTAGAACGAATGAGCAGGTAGTGGATTCAAGCAGCAAATCGAGGGTAGGAGCACCGCGCCTGCCTACAGCGCCACGGCCTTGGCCGGCACCGTCCGCCGCGCGGCAGGGAGCAGGCTCGTGCCGGCCGCGCTGCTCGACGTCCGGTATATCATCCCCGTCCCCGTCCGCGGGCGCGGACGCGCGATCCCGCTTTGCGGTTGCTGCGGCGGGTGGTCGTACAGCGGCGTCGTCGGCGTCGTCGGCGTCAGAGGGGGCCCGCGGCGCATACGACGACGGGGAGGGCGAGAGGAGGGACACGGACGTCGCGGAGGTGGACGCTGACAGGCCGGAAAAGGACGTGGACGAGCTGGACGACGCGATGGACGAGTTGGTGGTGCTCGCCGTCAGACCCGTGCTGGGCACGGGCACGGGCACGGGGGCGCGGTCGCCGGCGAGGCGCGAGGGCAGACGCAGGGGCCGCATCTGGGGTTTCGTCGAAGCCGGCTGCGGCGACGAAGCGTGGACCAGCTGCGGCGTGCTCTTCATGGCCAAGTCGTTCTCATGCGGAACCGTCATCGGATTCACGCCCGTCACCGCGCGCTGCCGGCCGCCCCACGCTCGCAGCGCTCGTCGTCCGGCGAATGCTGCCCCCGGCGTGCGCGGCAGCGGCTTCTCCTTGTCCGCCATCATCACCCTTAGCACGCGCGACCGGCTGCGCATGAGCGGCAGACTCAGCTGTGTCGACCCCGAGGTCGTCGTGTGCGCCGAATCGTCGGTGTGTATGGAGCCCACACGCGCCCGGCTCGGCACGCGTGAGAGCCGCGGCTCGCTGCGGCGCGCGCTGCCCAGCTCGTCGGCGGTGCGCTGCCGTGCCACGCGCCGAACTCGTCCACCTCGGACTCGGCGACGTCGTACTCGCTCTGCGTGCGCCGCATCTGGGACGCGGGGCGCGAGAAGGCCGTTGTTGCGTGGAGAGACTCGAGGCGCGGCTCGGCCGGCCGAGACTCATGGAGCTCGTGGAGCGGGATAAGCCGAGGGAGGAGCGGTTGAGGTTGAGGGTCGAGATGCGGTGGGTGAGCGCGCTGGGGCGTCCTCGTCCTCGGAGTCGCTCCAGCCGAGACCGGTGGTGAGGCCGATGCCGCCGGCGAGCATCTTGCCGTCGCGGTGGCGCACGCGACGCTTGGTGGTGTCGCGGGTATCACGCGTGGGGCCGGGAGACGGGGGACGGTGCGAGGGACGCGGAGGCAGCGGAGTTGATGAGCTTTGATCGTGGGGAAAGAAAGCCGTGATGGACCATGACTTGGCTAGAAGAAAAGATGTTGGAGCGAGATTAACAATAGAAAAGTCGCACACGCACGGAAGGGAGGTATGGAGATCGAGGTCGGAGTCGGACTCTTCCTCCTCGCCCCAGACGATTTGCGGACCCTCGAGACTGGGGCTTTCGTAACCGAATGGATACGACTTGGAAGCGACGGAGAAGACGCTAGCACGCGGCTTGCCGTAATCGTCTATGAAGTCTTCTTCCCAAGGTTCTTCGTGGGCAGACACGCTTTACGCGAGGATGAAAGACTGGACAGCCGGGGTCTCGGGGTTTTAGAGAGGATAGCAGCGATGTCGGGGGACGGGGCCCGTGGATCGTGTGGTAGGGCATCAAAATCTGGGCCGTCGTCGTCCGGGGTAGGCATGGCGACTGTGCTAAGAGAAATACTCTCTCTCTGAGAGGCGCGCGTAGGTGTTCTGGCGGGGCGAGTAGAAGCAGAAGGCATGACCCTTGGGACGTCTGCGTCGTCGTCGTCGTCGTCGAGACGCAAAGGTGGCCATGGAGGAGATTGTCTGGGAGTTCTTCGAGCTCGTCAATAGGACGATGTAAGCTCTGTGCTGCGGAGGAGGGGGTACGGGGAGAGGAACGGGGGGAGGCCGAGTCGCTGTATGTGCTCGCAAAAGAGTCGCGTTTTGAGAGCTTTGAAGGAGCGGCGAGAGGCGAGAAAGAGGAGGGTGTCGGTGTCGGATATTCTGCTTGGACCTGGCACTGGCGGTAAAGGACCTACTGGGGCTTGGAAGGGGGTGGATTGGGGGAAATGTGGGCGGACAACGGCGGGGCGTCGCGGACAACGGGGATGGCAGGAACGTCGGCGGCGCAGGGAATGCCTCGAGCAGCAAAGGCATCGGCACTGGCCGCTCCATGCTCCAACCAACTTTTTGGCCATCAAAAATCTCCATTCCTGATGATACCGATCTTATAAGATTACTACATTTATTTTACAACTTATTCTACACCACCCATCCACTCACCAGCGCCTCCATCTCCTTGATGATATCCCCCATCTCATTCGGCTTCAATGAGCGGCCCAGCACGCTCATGTTCGCCCGCAGGGGCGCCGCCGCGTCCAAGAACGCTGCGACAAACTTGTGGATCTCGATATTCCCCATCCCGGGGCTCACGCAGCCGTGCCACAACGACGGGCCCGCCGCCGTCAGGAGCGCCGCAGCGCTTCGATGTGCTCGTACGAGCACAGGCCCTTGAGCAGCACCAGTGTGCAGGTGGCCGCGTGCGGGCGCGAGATCAGGTCCAGCGTGAACAGCTCTCCGATGAACGTCGCCTGCGCAATGGCCGACGCGACGTAGTTGAACGACGGTGCGTTGTAGTACGTGATCGCACTCGGGGAATCCTTCACACACCCGTTAGCTGCTTTAAGCGCTCCTCGAAACACAACCCACCGGATCCCAGCACGCCTTGAACGCGCCCACCACCGCTTCGCGCAGATGCCACACAAACGACTGCGCCGTCTCCTCCCCCCGCACGTCGAAGAACTGGCGGTAAACCGCAAACGCAAACGGCGCGACGCCCGCGCTGCTCTTCTCGCTCCCCGCACAGCAAAACTGCTGCGCGAGCTCCGCCATGGCGTCGACGGGCCACGCCGCGCGCGAGCCCACCAGCGCCGCGGCGTGTTGCCGTTGCTGGTGCAGCGGCGCGGGGAACCAGTTTGGTTTCGGCGCTGGCTTCACAGACGCCGCCGCTGGAAGCATGCGTTTAAATGACGGAACGAAACGGAGCAGCGCGTGGATTGAGTGCTGGTTCTAGCTTTGCGGCGCTGAAGATGGACTGGATCTCGTCGTCCTCGAGCGTGAGGGTGCTTGTCGAGCTGGCTGGGGAGCTGCTGCTGGTGTTCCTCCTTTCGAAACAGAGGTTGAGCTCGCTGAGGATGGCGGTCGGGTAAGGCATGGGATGTGCATGTCAGGCAGAAGGCGGTCTGGTTATATACTGCACTGCCTGACAATAACACACAATTGCGCTGCAGTGGTAAACAAAAAGGCACAATTAGTCCCCTATGGGCCCACACAATACAAACTGTCAACTCCCCCTGCCTCACCACCGACTTCCATAAGATCTCATAGCCTTCAGACGACTGCAGTGAATGAGCACGACCCGTCCGCTCAGGGTCTACCACCTGCCGCGACCCGGGCCTCATCCCGGGTCAGCACGGCTAGAGGATTCTGGACGCCGGTGGGACCCGATCCTTCTTGCCGACATCACAACTCCCCAAATCTTACTAAGTACTACAGCCCGACCTGGGCCTGAGCCCAAGCCCGACCCGCCCGCGGCTCACGGTCGGGGCTGAGCGCTCAGCATGTACACACAATTGCGCCGATAGTGGTAAACAAAAAGGACCAACTCGGCAGTTAGTCCCCTATCTAGCACCGTTTTACTCAATGCAACGCGTCTTCCCCAATGAACTTCCAACTCCCGCTCCCTGGCCTGGGCAGGTCCTCTATCCTCTAGCTTTTTCTCTCGCTAGTTGAAATCCTCACGTCAACATAAGAACTAACCCGCCTGCCGAACATCAGACCCTTCCTCGGCTGGACGACCTACCCCACGGTCTCCTACGCCGACTGGATGCGCAAATACACCTCCGAAAGCTGCGCTGTCTACGACCGGCTCCCTGGACGCCCAGAGTTTCAGTTTGTGCGTGGCGTGTACCTCGGAGGCGGTTCGACGTGCTTCACAGCCCTTATGCAGCACGGCGTCATCAACGACCGTTTGTCGGAAACACAGCTGACGCGAAATAGGCCCGCACCAGGGAGGGTACGTCAGCGTCGATGCGCACACGCTCATCATGGCGCCGACTCGCCTGCGGGCCGGTAACGCTCTCTCTTCGCAACATAACGGACGAGTTCCGAGACAAGCTATGGCACAGGCGAGTCTGTTTGGCAGTTGTTCCCCCTCGAACTGGGTGCTGAAGTTTCCGTGGAAGGGCATCCCTAAATCTCCTTAGACTTCGTATATGCGGATCTGCATGTTACTTTAAAGTGACTGTCCAGTGTTTTGAGAAAAGCAGAAGTTATGGTGAGGCGGGGTGGTGACCGAAATGATCAAGCGAACTTGCTGCTCGATCTGTGGATCAACTTGGGCGAGGAGGAGGAGGTCGTGTCCGGCGAGAGAGCAGCCGACGACGACGATGATTTGCGTGTAGAACAAGTTCGAAAGCATGTTACAAAGCGTATTAACCAACTAATACCATCCGGGTGCCCGGAATCCGTGTACATTAGCTGGTCATTAGTTCGGGTCCTTAAATTCCCCGTATGCGGATCTGCGTGTTACAGAGTGTCTGTCAATGATTGAAAAGTCATGGTTCGGTGTCGTGGTGACTGAAATGAGCGAGTTTGCTGCTCAGCCTGTGGATCAACTTGGGCTTCGTCGACTCGGTCTCCGCCTGATCATCATCCTCATCCGAGCTGCTATCCGCCTGCCCGGCGTCGTGGTGACTGAGATGAGCGAGCTTATTGCTCAGCCTGTGGATCAGCTTGGGCTTCGTCCCGGTCGAGTCCGCCTGATCATCATCCTCATCCGAGCTGCTATCCGCCTGCGCGGCTTCGTACGCAAAACCTTCCTCGTCCCTCTCCTCCGTGGCGTCCAGCACCTGCATCACGTCTGCGATGCTCCGCTCACGCGCAGCGAGCGGCTTATGATACCCACTCAGCCCCGGCCACAGCCGCGCAGTAAGCTCCAAAGTCCCCAGCCGCTCGCACCCACCACCACCTTTCTCTTCCTCCTCCAGCGGCCGCGCATTCTCACGCGCACGTTCCAGCGCCCCGTGTTCATTCCGCCACACGGGCAGCGCAAGCGTGCGCTCCTCGCGGTCCGCCACGTCCTTGAGCCACAGCGTGCAGAACGCCAGCGGGCGGGCGCCCGGCACGACGTGCGAGCGGTGCTTGAACTCGACGACGAGGCACTCGCCCGCGCGGCGGTGCACCGCCAGCCGCACGGGCTGCTCCTTCTTGTGCCGCCACCCGCCCCCGCCGCCGCCATGTGCGTGCAGCTTGCCTTTCCCGCTCTGGGTGCACAGGACGAGGCGGCAGGATTTGAGCTCGTCGGGGAGCTTATCGTGCGCCTCCGGGCCTTCGCGCGCGTGGGGTTGGATGTCGAGCGTGCCGACGTCCCAGCCGACGAGTGAGCGTGGGAGCGTTGCTTGGTCGAGCTGAAACGCTCCGGAAGACTAGAGATACCTTGATGCGCCCGTAGCCGATGCCTCCTACGAGTGGGAATTCGTCGGATATTTGAGAGCGCGTCTTGAACAGCGTCTGCAGCGGAAGAGTCACTGCGCCGATCAGCGGATCGTCGTCGTGCATGCGCGAGTCGCGAACGGCGATGATCAGAGAAGCGGTGCGCCAGTCTTTGATGAAGCGCTCCGTGCTCGAAGAAAACTACTGACCGCGTCAGGTTCGGGTAGAAGAAACTGAAGGGTAAACATACGAAAGGCTTACTGCTCTTCAATCGTGGGCGGGTGGTATAGACACGCTGGTGGTTCAGAATGATAGTGCAGTACGCACTGGGCAAGTCGTCATCTTCGTCATGCAGGATGTTTCCAACGATACTACTGCGTGTCCTCTGTACCACCAGTCCAGTGATCTGCTCGATCCGAATAGAAAGAATCCCGACGGCCACTCCGTCGATGGGGCTGTCCCGCAATGACTTCTTCACTTCGATCTGCGAAATCTGCTTTCTTCTGCCTCTCGACATCTTGCTCGTCGTGCCGCACCGAGTCGGCCTCTCTCAACCTGCGCTCCGTCTCATGCTCGACTTTGCGTTTGAATTCTCCGATGTCTTTCAGATGGTTCTCGATGGTCGTTTTGGTAAAGTAACCGCATTCCCATTCCAGGTGCCCAGGCCACTTGTTCTCGTTGTTGTCCGTGAGACGATCGGTGCGAGACGACATACAATTCAGAGTTTTGGAACCCTGCATGAGATCATGTAAATGTAGGTCGACGGTTCCCAGAAGATCGTTCGATGTCCCCAGTCTGAGGGCACTTCAGAGGAAGTTGTGGAGAGGGCGGCGAAATGTACTCGCACCTAGGTCGCGCAGCTGGACCCGCAGCAATTCTTTGGCGTTCATTTCGGACGGACGACAAGGAGCACTGCCGCTTCTTCCCAGTAAGGGTTTCCTTCGTTTTCAATCACACTGTGATTTCGATAATGAGAGAAGTCTTTTGGGAAGAAAAACCTGAGAGGAGACGCGCACCGGCTAGACCATACTGGCTTCCCCCATTTTCCCCAACCGATGGTGACAAATGGATCCCCTCGCCTTTGTGCTTTCGACTGCCAGAAGTTTCCTGCATCGCCGTCCTTGAATCCCTGTGCACTTTTAACGACGACTACAACGACACCAAGCGTTTCAGTGTCCATCTGGTCTCGCTTGCCCAGCATAGTCTTCAGGTTTAGATTGAGGCTACGCGGTGCAACATATGCCCCGACCGCTGCATCAATCGCTTTTCGAATCCAACCAGAGAGACCGGGTATATCCATGACATTCAAAAGCCCTTGGCTAAGGGCGTGCATCTGAATGCTACTTCAGGCTGTCCGAGGAACGACAAGGACACGGCAGAGAAGAAAGGTGGGTCCGACATGAGCTGTATGCGCATCCTGGTTGTTGCCATAATGCCCGTTAGCTCAACCCACACAGGGATCACGATGCCCCGGCAATCCAGAACTGCATGAGAAGATGTAGATGAGTCTGAGCTTTGTGACCGTCCGTATGGGGCGAGGCACGGTACGCCACAGAGACTTCCAAGTCAACATACTCGTTTCCCTCGTTTGGTGCTGAGATAGGATCAGATCCTGGCGGAGAACGGATCTTGGTGATTCGGAGTGCCTCCGAGCCTTGTCCAATGTCTGATACATGAACTCCATGAATGAGTTTAGGCAGCGTGGCCTGCATGTGCATCAGAGACGCTTTGGATTGCCAGCAAAGGAATGACCTGTAGCGCGTCCTCCAGCATGTCGCCGACCGACGTCAGCAGAGCAGGGTTGACGATCGGCCATAAAGAATGAAGAATAGCGTTAAGCCAAAGGGCAGTTTCGGGCGAAGCCGACTGGAGACAGTTCTCATTCGGAAGTCGTAGTTCGGGAAACAAAATACCTTTGTTGTCACCTCTTGCACTCGTATTCGCGGCTTGGGAGGATTCCAGTAACGAAGCACGCAGGCGGCTGCGACCAAGCCCAAAGCACAGCAGGCGGCCGTGATGGAAGACATGACTTTCGCAAGCAAGGCAGAGAACAGAGCCCAGAGAAAGCTGAAAGCGCTGCTATGAGGGCTGTATGCATTTTGGTGCTGCGAATGTCATCAGCGACCCAGCGCTCAAACTCGTCAGCACAGTCGTGGTCGTGTAGCATTATTGTAGGGGTGCTGGCAGGGTTGGTCGGACGAGCGTCCATAGCGAAAGTTATTTGGCAGTGGCGTTCATTGACTCTGAGTGACTACGTACGCCGAATATCAGCGCCCGTTCCGCGCCTGTCGAGGCCTGTCGTGTAGCGATGGCGGGAATTACTCCTGGCCGGATCAGCTGTCATTCATCCCGCCGAGCTTCCCCGGGCTGCCATCTGTTCAAAGGCGGGCCCGGGGCTCTCCAGGGCTGAACTCTCGGGCATTCAGGCATCTCATCAGTCAACAGCCCCGTCATGCGCTCGGTCTCTTTCAGCTGGTGCAGGCTTGGCTCCTTCTCTCCTGGCACTGGTCTCGACCCTGTCAAGAATTCTTGTGTACTCTGCGTTTGCCAAAATACATTCCATAGAGCTCTTTCCTTGGAGTCGGCTGGAATTCGGACGTTGAACGCCAAAAAATTTATCACAGCAGTCTGGAAATCTCCATACAGCCAATCTCATTCCGCCGATCTAATTGTCGACTCTCCACCTCCCCACTTGTCCTATTGCTGCCGCCGCAAGAATGTCTCTCCAAGTCCGCCTACACGAGTTAAATCCTGCTGCAAAGATTGACTCTGACAAAGTCGCGATTGTAGGTTTCATTTTCTCCGACTTTGGCTTCGTTTCTCGATCTCAAAGCCAAAAGTGGAGGCCTCTGGGCAACGCATAGTGTTAACAATCTCTCAGAGATCGGGGTCTGGCGGCACAGACTGTGGGTAGCTACCGGACTATTTCCTGTGGACGGAAGCTGCTGGTTTGCGTTCTTTGCGTGCCCCCGACTATGAATATGGTGCGCCGGCGGCCTCTGGCATCATCATGGAGATTTCTGGACTTCGACCAAGTCCGACCAGTATGCCGCCACCTCTACTTATCACCAGATCTCCTTCTGTTCGCCGCTCTTTGGTATCGAATGCTATATTTTCGATGTGCCTATTGGTTTCAATAATCGCCCCGCGGCTCCTTTTGAGTCATTGACAACCAAGTTGCTCGCGAGTCGTTTGGCTCTTTCTCTTCATGAGGAGCGACTGTCGCGTAGACCTCCAGCCAGAGGCGCATCTTGCAGGCAGACAACCCCTTCCACCGTGTCTTCCCCTCCAGCCAGATGCTCAGCTCACCATCTTAGCTACTTGTTGGCCCCAGCGCCGGAAACTGACATTGTTAATACGTCTGATTACACTTTCGCCAGCAACCACTGGGCGTCTCGGTCCGTTCCGACTCTTACTGGCACGATAAGCATGAACACTTTCCGAATCATAACAAATATAACCCCAATCACAGTGGAGACGACGACGACAATCACCGAATTGCTTCACAAGCGGCGCTCTATACCATCTTGAGATCACTTCCAGTACCCGTTGGAATACTTCGCTCCGCAGTGGTGTACGTTGATTTTCTTTAGAAGATATCCAATCCAATTTTCCCGATATTCTCGTTAACCCGACGTCCTGAGTCTTCAGACGTTCAGAGATATGTGATTCAAGCTGTGTTTCGCCAGAACACATCACAAAAGGCACCGACAGAAATCATCATCACCTAACCTTAAACTGCAACTGCTTCAGCGGCCAGCTCCGGCCCGTTCAAATTTTCTCAAGTATAGCACTTCTTCTATTCACCTCACGAGGTTCTACCGTGCCGCTGCCATTTCGTCATGCGCCCTCTGTCTTGTCATCGTCTTGCGCATTCTACTGGTGCCTAAAATCGGACTGTAGAAAACTCAGTGCTTCTGGCTTAGAAATTACTCTTCCACGGATTGCTCTCTTTGATTTCGGTCCTAATTCGGAGGCGGAAGACCAGAAAATCCACTCAAACGCAACGTCTAGGAGCCCCATACCACCTCCGCTCCTACCTAACATGGCTTCGCAAAACACCTCAAGTCCGGCCATGTGACATCTCCACATCTCTTTAAGATCGAACGATGGTTCTGCAATGTGTATTGCGATGTTCCAGTCTAAGTTCCTTCTCCAAGTTGTTCTCGCTTCTTGCCTGCTGTTTGCAGCGTCAGGAGCAGCACAAGGTATACTGTGTTCCACTCCCAATCCTCTCCATGCAAACAGGACTCGTTCTAATATTCTCAATCCAGTATGCCCCACAATACCCGACCTCTCGTCGTACAACGTCACAGCGCTACCGGATCTCTTCACCTTCGTCGATGGGAAGACTAAAGTAAAGACTCTGGACGACTGGGCGTGTCGGCGCGACGAAATCAGCAAGCTTATGCAGCAAGACGAGCTTGGAGTGCTGCCTGGGCCTCCTGAACACATGACAGCGTCTTTCTCCGGGAACACACTCACAATCAATGTTACCGCCAACGGCGGAAAAACGATCACATTTGCCCCGACCATCACGTTCCCCACTACCGGGACTGCCCCATTTCCAGCCATCATCGGGATGGGTGGTATCAGCATACCGAGCCCTGCCGGAGTCGCGATTATCAACTTCAATAACGAACAGTTTGCAAATCAGGACAGCAGTCCCGCCAGTCGCGGCGTGGGCTTGTTCTTCAACCTCTTCGGCAGCGACGCTTCCGCGGGTATGGTCTTCAATATATGGATTCATCAAGTCTTGACACGATTCAGGTGCGATGATGGCTTGGGCCTGGGCCGTAAGGTAGTCTCTCTTCAACGAGCGGTATAACATATGAAACTCAATGCTCTCTCAGCCGTATCATGGATGCGCTCGAGAAGACTCCTGCCGCAAAGATCAACACTGCCAGGGTTGGAGTCTCGGGATGCTCTCGGGATGGCAAAGGCGCACTCGTGGCAGGTATGTTTTATTTATTCTGCGTTCCGAATTGCACATCTAATTCAAGGAAGGGGCTTTTGAGCCTCGTCTCGTCTTAACAATCCCCCAAGAATCGGGATCTGGCGGTACAGACAGTTGGCGTCTATCAGATTATATCCTGTCAACGTGAGGTGTTCTCGCAACGAGATATCTTCCAGTTCTGAGTATCTTCCAGTGGGATTTTGACACAGACAGCTTCAGAAATTGTTCAGGAGAACGTCTGGCTCTCCCCCAATTTCGACCAGTTCGCCAATAGCTCCGTGGACAGGTTGCCTTTTGACCATCATTCGCTCGTAAGTATTCTTCCGCGAAACATCCGGCGTCCGTCCAATTCTCTTGCAGGGTGCCCTCGTTGCTCCACGAGGCATGTTCGTTATTGACAACCTTGGCTACGACTGGCTTGGTCCTTTCTCCTCCTGGGGAGCGATGATAGCTGCTCGAACCGCGTACACGGCATTGGATGCCTCCGACGCCATGGGCATATCGCAAGCGGCGAACCACTCTCACTGCGTCTTCCCGTCTACTCAGCAGCCACAGCTTACTGCATTCATCAACAAGTTTTTGTTGGACAAGCCAGCGAACACCCAGATTATCCAGACGGCAGGAAACTACACGTTCTCGGTTCCGGACCCCACATGGGCGCCCTGGACCGTCCCGACTCTCATTTGAAGCGTGTGTAAAAAAAAACTGTGTACCATGTCGTGAAAATGTATCGCGTGCTTCTCTTAAGCAGCCTAGTGGCAAGGCAGAATGAATTTTCGTGTTCATTACGAAGACATGCACTATGACGCTTTCGCTTAGTCGAAGAGACCGAAACCCATGTCATCATCCGACTCCTCCTGCGAATATCGTCAGAGACGTGCACGAACTGTAAGTAGGAAAACATACCTTTTCTTCTTCCTTCTCCTCCTTCTTCTCCTCGGCAGCAGCAGCGGGCGCAGCACCGCCGGCAGCAGCAGGGGCAGCAGCACCTCCACCTCCTCCACCGGAAGGAACCTAGTAAGATATTCGATCAGAAAAAAAAATAGGCCTGACGAGATGAGAGGACTCACAGAGGCGAGTTTGCTGGAACCTTCAGCAATCAGCTCGTCGATAGATTTCCCCTCGAGCTCGGAAATGAGCTTTTCGAGACGAGACTCGTCGGCGTCGATGTTGACGGTCTCGAGCAGCGCCTTGACGTCGCCCGCAGAGGGGGAGGCGTTGCCGCCGATTTGGAGGAGGAGGTAAGCAGCAATGTGGCGCATCTCGAGTTGTGAAGTGAGTGACACGGATTATGGGAAGAGCAGGCGAGTTCACTTTTCAAGTTGTTAAGCGGTGAATGGGTTAGATGGGTTACGGTAGCCACAAATCACTGCGTGGGGGATGAGAAGGGGATGCGAGACGATGTGAGTGAGACAGGTTACCTTTAATCCGCAAAGGGAAGACCTGTGGATTCTATCCGAGGGAGTGGTTTGGAGAGAAAGAAAAATCCGGAAGCGAGCGGTGTGTGGATGGAAGGGCACGTGATCAATGCGAAACTAGCTAGTTGTTGACAGCTATTTTCCCTTCCACCCTCAAGACCACCCTCGACCAAGATGGCTGACGCCAGTGTCACCGACCCCTCCGTTGCCGCCGAGCTCAAGAAAAAAAGAACCTTCCGTACCTTCTCCTACCGCGGTGTTGAGCTCGAGAAGCTTTTGGACCTCAGCAATGAGGACGTGCGTGCATCAGCTCGCTTCCTTCGTGTTTTTCTGACCTTTTTTTGCCTACTTTAGTTTGTTGAAGTACGTTCCATGGTCTCTGGCGCCAGTGCGAAATTTGATCTTCTGCAGCTCGTTCACGCCCGTGCCCGTCGCCGGTTCCAGCGTGGCCTGAAGCGCCGCCCCATGGGTCTCATCAAGAAACTCCGGAAAGCTAAGAAGGAAGCACCCCGAATGAGAAGCCCGCAGTTGTCAAGACCCACCTCCGCGACATGATTATCGTGCCGGAGATGATTGGAAGTGTCGTGGAATCTACAACGGCAAGGTGTGCAGCCTTGATCAGAGCCGCTTGAAAATGCTCATGGTGTCATCGCAGGTTTTCAACAACGTTGAGATAAAACCCGAGATGACTGGACACTACCTCGGGGAGTTCTCCTGCTCGTACCGGCCCGTCAAGCACGGTCGTCCTGGTGTACGCACTCTACCGCTTTCATCTACTCTTACTGACTGCCACGTAGATTGGTGCAACCCACTGTGAGTATCTGACGTCTAGCATTCGACCGTCCCCTGATGATATATACCCTCGCCTCCAGCTTCACGGTTGTAAGTATCTATCATTTTCTTACTCGATTCGTCTGATTTTTTCCAGTATCCCCCTCAAGTAGGAGGTGTTGTTCTTATGGTGGCTTTATCATACACAAAATGTCGTCTCCCGTATGCGATATGCTTATGAACTACTGATCCATCGTGGGGTTGAAACCGAGTGGCGCGACGCAGTTGAACCGCACGTATGTAGCCACTACATAGTACTTGACGAGTTGGAGAAACGATCACATGAGCGATCTTTCTTTCTTTCTTTGTCTTACTCTTGTCCGCTCCGTTTGACGGCTATCTCGCTGCACTGCTCTCTTGAGTGAGAACAAAGGATTTTGTGGTCAGTTACTATTGCTCCGTCGGACGCCTTTACTCTGAACAAAGACTGAGCTCTGCGTCTTTAAAACTGCTGGCCTTTGTTGCCTTGGATGTGGTCTCTCCGCATGTCCACATCCCCATGGACGGCTGTAACCCACCTTTTCCCTGGTCCCACTTCTTTTGGCCCTAGAGCACGCCAGCCTCGCGTTTGCGCGACATCCGAGTCTATCGAGTGCACCGGAAGACGCGTCGAATCACACATGGTCGAGCCACACATCCCTAAAGCCGACCTCGACAGCTTTTACGTTCCACCTCCAGCCCTTCACCTCGTGGTCTCGGCGTGTAGCGTTCCCGTCATTGTGGGATTGCTATCGTCAGCGCTACTCTTGGACGGCAGTTGAATATCTACCTCAGAAAACCAGCACCGGCTGTCCTGTCCAGGAGGCCATCCTTCGGATTCGTGACATGGCTTCCCGAGCGCCTTACAACATGCCTCCGGACGACGATGGAGATGATGGCACCTTTCCCGCCCTGCCCTTCGCTAATAACCCGTACAAACAGAGCCTCTTCATTTTCTGGCTCTTCTTGTTCGTTCTGGGATGCCTGGCTTCTTACGCCCTGAGCTCGTTCTGGGTGCCTGCCGTGTCTTCATACGTTGCAGACGAGTACAACCGGCTTTCCTGGACGATGACTGTTATTTTATCTGCGATGCTGGCGAACCTATCCTCTCATTTTTTGCCGTTTGTCTTCTTTATCTGGCACGCAGTTCAATTCGGAGCCTTGACTGCACAATGGGTGGTGCTTACTATCTGCCTCCAACCTGCATTTGTTGCTCAGTCCGCCCATTATCACATAACTCGGGTCGTCAATTATACATCGCATCGGTGTTTTGGGATCCCTTTTGATCAACCACTTCCTCAGTACCTCGACCGCTCAGCTACAGTCTTCTCGGGTGCCTTCAGTGCACTGGGCGGATACCATCTGATCAGCAGTCGGGTTGCGCGCAATTACATGCTTATCTTGAAATCGATAGTGCAGGTACCCCAGCAGATTGCTCGAATGTACCACCTTGCCCTACGACAGGCTCCCATTTTCCCGACGACACATTTTCAAACCTGGGCGTGGTGGTTGATAAGACGGGCTCTCGTCTTTGTCTTGGGCGGTTTGTCTTGGGGCTCAATTTCAGGACCAAAGCTAGTCGTTCGTGTTCCCGGTTCTTTCGCTGTGCTGCTATTGAGTGCATCCGGTAGACACTAGTCGGACCCTCGCTCGTCGTTTGCGTACACGGCATATACAAATACAGCCGAGTCGTCAGTCCCAGGACCGATATACTCTGCGAATTATGCTGACCGCGAACCCTAGATTGTCCGGCCCCGTTCACCGCTCCAAGTAGCCCTTGATCCTATATATAGAGAGCAGCGCCGCTTGGCCGTCGAGACAGCAGAGATGCATCGCATTCTCAGGAGTCTAGAACGCCAGCTTGCAAACGCCATTGCTAGCCGCGAATTGTCCGAAGCGGGGGTAGAAGTACAAGAGTAGCTATCTGTGTTGTACATGTTATCATTTTCATTGCTTTACCTCGTGAGGAAGTGAAGGACTAGATGAAAGGCACTGGATATATATACAAAGAAATGGACAGCAGCTCGACATTTGGTCACAGCGTAGGCAGATGTCGAGAGAAAGGTGATAGGACAAGACGCAGGAAAGGGATAAGAAAGGAACGGACGAGGGCTACCACCATCTTGCCCACTTGCCTGGACTCCCATCAAGGGGGTTTGGGCTATCGTACAAGGATCCCTTTGCGTAGAGACCCGCGGGGCTGTCTCGACCCACAGCATTGAGACGGCTGAGCTCTTCGTCCAGCAGTGTGGAAGGATCGTGAGGATCAAAGATTCCTCCTCGGTATCCAAGGGGTGTACGGAAAGGGGAAGCGCCCAACGCTCCTCCTCCTGGTGTACGAAAGGGTGAACTGCTGTCGCTGAGGAATAGTAATCTTCTGGGCGTAACGGGGTGCGTTGAGGAGCCGGAAGGGTTCCTTTTCACGGAAGGCGTTCGCATGAGCTCAGGTGGCTCGTTGTCGTCTTGGAACTCGTCCTCCTCTTCGTCAGAGCGACGCTTAGATGTACTTTGGATCAAGGCAGGCGGTGGATCTAGATGGGACTTGAAGTAAGCAGGACTAGCAGAGGAACCACCCTTGTGAGAAAGGGCGGTGGGCATCGGCGACGTCTGAGTCCCACGACGACTACTGTTTCGAGGGGGTGTCGATGGAGCCGCGATATCGGAAGCAGCTTTTGCAGTGGTCTTCTTACGCTTGCCACCTTTGCTGCTAGTCCTTGCTGCAGTAGCTGTTTTGCGACGGTGCAACGTAGGTGAAGGGTCAGTTTGGGCAGCGCTCGGGCCTGGAGTGCCTGTCAGCAATCCAGAAAACGGAATGTTGGGGATCCTGACCTTGGACACGGTAGCCCTCCGTGTCTCCAACTTATTGGCTTGGAAAAGTAGGAACAACGGCACATCTACGTCGTCTTCGTCGTCAGATCCATCCTGAGCGACCGACTCTTGCAACTCAATTCCAGGTTGCAAAACCTCGCCTGCGGCTGCGGACTCTTCCCAGAACAGTACAGGCCGCAACACCGAGCCTGTGAATAATCCATCACCTCCATCTGTGCTAGCAATAGTGACCGACGCCTTGGGAAGAGTCGATTCCTCTCTGGACTCCTCCTTGATGATCTTTGCGGGCTCTTCTTTGTCAATTGCGGCGCCCCGTCACTGTCAGGGATGGGGCTAGACGAGCTATTGTTCGGTGTGAGGGCTGGGGTAGAAGGCGGATTGGGGACGGAAGAGGACAACAAGGGGGAAGAGTGGACTTCATTGCCTGTTTCCTCCTCGCTCTCTAATTCACGTTCATCGTCTTCAATTCGAGCCGCTGCCGACGAAGCAGAGGACGAGACATTGGTCGCAATCAAGCGATTGGAGGTGTTTGGGAGAGGGGGAAGATGATGTCTGAAGGTACAAAGGAATAGGTGCAGGTTTGCAGCTCTCATAGTAACTTTGATGGTGTGATCCGGTCCGTGTGTTTGTCGGCTTGCCTTGCGGATGGATGAGGGCAGGCAAAAGGAAAGGCGGCTGCTCTGAAGGTATCGCGGGGATGGAAGGAACCAAGGAGCCTATCGGTAGACCCGGAGCTTCCGCGTTCTTCAAGCGCTTTGCACCGGTCTTGCTGGGACTAGCCTCATCGTCTACTTCGTCGACAGGACGTTTCTTTACTCTAGGCGCGGGAGGCCGTTTGACCATAGCACCGGGTCTCCTGTAATTTTGTCCGCGAAGCATTCCAGATCCTCGTCAAAAATGGCCCAGTGTGATCTCCCAGCCGAGCGCTCCCTGCTGATTTTACGAAAATGAACAGTGGTGCTGAGCACATGTCGTATGCTGTTCATCCAGGTTCTTTCCCCGCGTTTGTAATGAGGATAAACCGTGATGATCCACTCGTATATCTCTTGCAGCGTGAGGCGATGATCTGGGGACGAAAGTATTGCCTGTCCGATGAGAGCAGCATACGAATAGTGGGGCCGTTCACTGGAAAAAGGTCCCAAGGGGAGTGTGTAGGGCAGGGCTTTCTCTTCATCCTCGCCCTCGCTCATCGGTCCGGGGAAGAGACGATATTCACGAGTCGATGAACTGGTGAGGATGCCGGGGATGTTGCATCTGGGGGAGACGAAGGGGGGAGGGGAGAAGAGGAGTGCTGGAGTCGAGTTGGCTTGACGGGTGTTCTAGCAACGGATATACTCGCTTGTGCACTTCGGAACGGCAAAGACAGAAAACGGCTCTGCGAGTTGTGTGCATCACTGTAATAGTGGTATGGATACGGATACGTGGGAGCGGGAGCAGGAGCACGACCGGCAATGGGTGACGGCGATGGCGACTCTGGTTTCATGAGAGGTGCCTTCGGCTGCAAACTGTCAGTAGAGATCTCAAGTACCCGGGGTGTCACTGACTCCGTTGTACGAAGTATGTTCGCGATAATATTTGCTCCTCGTAGGCGTTTCGGGTGGTAGCTAGCAGGGAATCAGTGGCGCAAGCGGCTCTGAGAGCCCTGAAACTCACTTGGGTAGCCGAAGGACCGGGCAATACACCTACAACGCGTGCATCGTCGCGTGAATGTGTGGTCGCTGGCTGCCTGGGGGCATCGGGCGACGCGTCGCGTGAGTCGGGGCCCAATCCTGCTCGTGTGGCTCCTGTTCGCGTCTTTTGGAACGCCTTTGCTTGCGGTTCAGACGCTGACGCTCGAGAACGGCTTCCATGCTGTCGAACTGGCGGGCAGGCAGGGCGTCTTCCGCGGGTTCCGGTTTCACAGATGTCGCGCCAGGCGTCGGAGACGCGTCGCGAGTCGTAATAGAGCTCGGGTGGGAGTGTTGACGCGTGAAAAGAGCAGCCGAGCTGCTCGCGCGGGAAAGTGAGCGGGAGTCTGAGGCAGAGGAGGATAGTTGGGCGCTGGAAACGCGGGAATCCGAGTTCAAAAACCTCTTGAGTTGCTCACTACGCTCGCTGAGGTCTTCTCGGGTGATTCCTAGGGAGTTGAGAAGTTGGGAGATAGGTGAGGCCATCAACGGGGTGCTAGGGGTGCTCCGTTCAGAGCCCTGGCGAGGTTGAAAAGGCGCGAGAGTGTTACGCAGAAGAAAGGGCGCGAGCAGGTGGAGCAGGAGTACAAGAGGGGAAATACAGCAAAACGTGCTAAGTACAAGACAAGAGGTGAAGACCCTTCGCGTGACTTCGCACTCCGGCACATCATTATTTCCATCACTTTTGCCGACGCCTCGAGGCGCCACCTAGCGCACCTTTTAAGGGTTAAATTCTGCACATTTCGTCTCAATACGCATTCAGAGGGCGTAATACTCCGCTCACCATCCTCATCCAACAACGTGGATTCCTCCAGGCCATGCCTGAATAAAATTCCGAAATCACTAAGTGCCGTCGTTTCGGCCTGGATATCGTAACAGTCAGTCCTCCGTACACGCCCGGCATCAGCAGCGACGGACTTTGATGTGCGCTGCATTGAGCTCCCACCCGCCGGCTGTCGTCTCGCTTATCAATGACCGACTGTGCGTGAGATTCGGCTCATCCAGCTCGACAACTCTACCCCCGTGTCGGCGATTTGAGCTTGGCTAGCGCGACGAAGCTGTTATTCGTCAGTGGAGAAAGTTGGGATAGGCGCATTGCACCTTTCATCCACAACGTTCTCTT
>QVIE01000766.1:0-11623 GCA_013387415.1 Panellus pusillus | reverse complement strand
GCGGACTCGGAAGCGCCCGCCCGCAAGGTGTCCACACGTATTCCGTCACATACATGGATGACTCCTCTTGAACGAATTCTTTCCCCAGGCGGCTCGAGAGTAATCCGAATTCCGCATCGTGGTTCAACTTCCACGCGCGCTGGATGCCTGCCATTCTTGACCACATCTGCGCATGCTTTGTTCTTTTTTGTCACAATGGCGGAAACGCCCACCCGCAAGGTATTCACATACATAGATGACTCCTCTCAAACTCTTTCCCAAGGCAGCTCGAAAGTAATCCAGATTCCGCATCATGGTTCAAGTAGATACGACTTGGCAGTTGTACTTCAAGCCGAGTCTCTGATCGGTGTTGTAACGAACGCCATTACATTCGGTTCAAATCAGAATCGGGCGCTAGTTCAGGCGCTGGTATTTCGCAAGAATGGACTCATGATTATCCTGCGGCGGGGTATTTTCCGTCCCCTCTACATCCGCCTCCGCCTCCGCCTCCGCAGAAGTTGCCGTCAAGACAATGATCTACAGCCACAACGTGAAGAAGGTCTTCGAACAGGCAAGTAGGTCTCCGAGTAACGAACGCCGGGAGTTCTCAACTTCTTAATGACTCGAGTCGCTCGACATCACAACGCCGTCTTTGTGCCTTAAATAGGTACTAGGCGCCGAGGTTGACGCCCCTGTGACCGAGGCCTTGTACTGCTAGCTTCTTTTGGTCCTTACTGCGTATAGAGATAAGGATCAACAGCACAAGGATGACCGAGACAGGCTGAATAGGCCTTGGATACTTACCAGCCACGGCGGGGCTTGTATGTATTCGATCTTATATACTTACGTCCGCCGGTGTTGAACATCTTGTTCTGAAATGGGCTCGGATCGGTGACCAGCGCCACTTCTTTGATTACTGTCGTCGGTCGTAGGGATCGGCACCGTGCCTTATATGGTATGCACCCCCTACTTTTATGGCACAACTTCGGTGCATTCTGTATGTCCTCGCTTTCATTGCTTTGACACGGTGCACTGGCTAATGATCTTCCTGCTTGCCGGGTGGTCCGGGAAGTATGGGGTTCCAGAGATCTACCAAACCCTGGTCTCGCGTGGCGAGGGGCTACTTATGCCTCGGGAGCCTGGTGTGTTGAGAAAACTCACGCTTCTCATGTGATCTCTCTTTGACAGACAGACAATACTTATTCTAATTTGTGCCATCTATATACATGAAGTTCAAGATACCTCCGTCACCCTCATGAAGAAATACAACATCGCTAGATCATAAATCCCCTGCAGCACACCCGCAATCACGAAACTCAACCAGATCTTGCCATGAGTCGCCAGCAACCCTGTCACAGTCGGCCGAGACTCTGCGAAAAAATCTTGACGACGTTTATAATCCCCATCACGGCCGTACGTTCCTCGGCGGAGACGTACGACGAGACGAACGCCGTGCGGGGGCGATGTCCATTTTTGTTGTGCAGAACACGGCGATGAGGATCGCACGCGCGAACTGGAAGTTGGAGGGGAGGGGAATGAGGGCAAGGAGGATTGCGGAGGGTAGGTGGGTGAAGGCCATGGTTTGTATGTTGCCGAAGCGTCGGGCGAGGGAGGAGGCGACTATGTTAGAGATAGCGGCGACGAGGGAGGTGGTGAAGAATGTGTTGCCCAGGGTGCCTTCATCGATGTGGAATTTGGTGGTGAAGAAGTAGACGATGATGGTACTGCGGTTTCGTTAGAATGCTACCACGCAGCAGAAGTAGAGACTTACACTGGAACCAGTCCACCGGAAAAGTTGTCCAACCCGAACAGGGCGGATAATAACCACACTTTCTTCTTGGTCTCGGGCGAGAAACCGAGCGCCGTCGTCGACTTCTCTGTTTCCACAGTCACGGCACCCTCCCCTCCTCCCCTTCCATCTCGAATAAGCCTTCCTCCTCTTCCCCGTCCGATTTTCTCCGTTCCTGGACCTCAACATCCGCTGAGAGCGTCATTGCCAAGGCGCTGTTCACCAATCCTGCCGTGGAGTAAAGCACAAACATGCCCCGATAAGCCGCCATCGCCGTCCACCCGAAATGCTGCTGCAGCAGGCGCGTGAGCCACCCGCCCGAGAGGTTCCCCAACGCGAGCGCGAACCCTGTGAGCATGAAATACCATGCAAAGACCGTGCTTCGGTCCTCGGCGCGCGTGAGTTGCGCGAGGATAGATTCCTCGATAGGCCGAAACGGTCCGATCTCGTTCCCGCTTTGCATCCTTGTAATGAATCTGTTCAAGGGAAGCTGGAAGGAAGGCTCACCTGGGCGTGATAACTCCGATCATCGCCGCCAGAAGGAGGATGATATAAGTTTGTGACGAGGCGAACACGAGACCGCTGGCGACCATGAGAAGGGATCCGCCGACGAGCACTCTTGCCCGCCCCAGCCGATCCGCATAGACCGTGAGGACCAGCGACGCGGCTGCGTCTCCCAGCAAAGTTAGCGTCATGAAAAGCCCCATTTGAAAATCAGACAACGCGGATTCTTTTAGAAACGCGGTGAGGACAATGGAGGACTGGCCATAGACGAGCAGTCGGATGGAGCGTTGGAGAATGATGATGTAGACATCCCGAGGCGAGGATAGGAGCGTTGGCAAGCCTATTTCTTCGAGGGTTCTGTAGAATAGGGAACTGGTCATGACTCATGCGCGGTGCTTTGGATGGAGAGCACGGCGATTGGTGAAAGAACTGAGAACTGAAAATCACGTCAGATCCGATAAGTTTGTCGAGATAATCGGAGACGACCTCCGATGTTTGTCGTCACTGCGACACTGCCACCCCTCCTTCCTCTCCCTTTCCGCCTCGTCAACGTATAATGAGTTTTTGGTGCCTCCGTTTCTTCGTTAAGTTATAACTACTTCGTTCATGAGGGACGTCGTGTTTGTTCCAATCGGCCGCGGCGGACCGCGTAATTCTATCGCCCTTCTTATCATCTTGATGCAGCATGCTACTTACTTATAGTCCATGATTTGTGGCTTCTCGTAACCGTACCCGCTATCGCGCCCTTCATGTCCTCACACGACGTCCCGCTTGCTTTGGCCGAGGAGAAGACTCAGTCAGATCGCAGGCTCCTGGAACTGGGCTACAAGCCTGAGTTCAGGCGCGAGATGTCCTTGTTCGGCGTTCTCGGAATCTCGTTCTGCGCTATTGGCATTCTCACCGGGATGTCGAGCGCGTTCCAGACGGGGCTTTTCTCCGGTGGTCCAGTTGGTGAGTCAAATCCGAGTATGATTTCCGCGTTCGACTGACCTCACCCAGGGTTACATAGGACTGTTCTGGGGATGGAATATCGTCAGCATATTCATGCTCCTGATCGCGCTCTCGTTGGCCGAGATATGTAGCGCCTATCCGACGATGGGCGGCCTCTACTTCTGGGTGTGCAAGTTGAAGCCGGACGTGCCGTTCCTCGGTTTTGGCACCGGTGGTTATATACGATCGCCATGGTCTTCACTGGGACTTCGGGTAACCTCAGTGTCGCGCTTTATCTGGCGTCCCTTGCTGAAGTGGGCACGGGGCGTATCTTGACGCGTGTCGAGATTGCCGCCATTGCATGGGGGATCAACATCGCGTCTGGAGTCCTGAACACCATTGGCACGAAGTCCATCAGCCGCATGAGCAGCTTCAATGTGTGGTGGACCCTGGGTGGCACCTTCGTATTGGTACGCATCTTCCTTTGGTCTCGTGCACCTCGTCAATCCTGACGCCGCCGCCGTAGGTGATCACGCTGCTTGTCAAAGCCCCGGTCAAGGTCGGCACGATGAATTGTCCTGCGCCGTCGTTGCCTCACAGTAACCTAGAACACTGCAACGTTTGTCTTCACGGATCTCGAAAAGTACGTAAATCTACTCTCCCGATATTTTCTCAATCTGGACTATCGCCAAGCTTTACGGGATGGTCAAATAAGGGCTTTGTCGTTCTCCTCGGCTTCCTGCAGGCCGTCTACACCCTCGAGGGCTGCGAGACTGCCGCACAGGTCGCCGAAGAGGCCGTCCGCGCAGAATGGCTCGCCCCGCTCGCCGTCGTTGGCAGTATCGTCGGCTCGTGGTTCATTGGGTTGATATACATGCTCGCCCTCCTCTTCAGCATCCAGTCCGTCAGCAGCGTCCAGGGAACGGTGTATGCGATCCCCATCGCGCAACTGTATCATGACGCCGTCGGGAAGCGGCTGACGCTGATGTGCATTACCGTGATCATGCTCGCGCAGTTCATGGCTGCTGTGACTGCGTTCACGGCGAGCTCGCGGTTGTTCTATGCGCTTGCGCGAGATAACGCGATGCCGCTCAAGGGTCGTTTCATGGCGCTGAACCGCTTCCAGGCGCCGTACTATGGCATTTGGTTGTCGGTTCTTGTTGGGTGCGTGATCTCGTGTGCGTATATTGGCTCCACGATTGCGGTATGTACTTTTTCCCAGTCCTTTGAAATTTGTTGAACCTGTTGGCAGTTCAACGCGATCTTATCCTCTGCCGCCATCTCCGTGATGCTGGGCTACCTGCAGCCGATCATCATCCGCGTCTTCTGGCCCGCTTCGTGCGTTTCATATTCCATGAATTCAGTCGCACTCATCCAGATCCCCGCTAGAATGAAAGCGCGCGGTCCGTTCCATCTCGGGCGATTCTCCTGGATTATCAACTTCTTCAGCTTCGCCGTGCGTACACATTTAGTTTCCTTTGCCCTTCGATTGACTTACGCTCGATAGTTCACTGTATTCATCTGCGTCCTATTCATCCTCCCGACCGCGCACCCCGTGACGCAGCTGAATATGAACTACGCGGTCGTTGCCGTTGGAGGTGTTATGCTGCTTGTGCTGTTGATGTGGGTGTCTTGGGGAAGGACGCGCTTCTCGGGGCCGGTGTTCACGGCTGTAGCGGAGACGCAGGAGGAGAGCGAGAAGGAGCAGGAGGTATTGTGAACACGAGCTGACGTGCTCATGCGTTCTCTTCGTCTGAAATAAAACTCCTTTTCCATTGATTCATCAGTAAAACAGCCAGTTTGTCGAGAAGGATCTATGTAATTTCTGGTTACAGACAGCACAGAATTCAGCGACGCGGCATTCGAATCCCGCTTGCTTCGCCGCATCCTGTAGATTCTGCTACGCGTCTCTTGTTCTTCCTTCCTACTGCATCTCCTCTTGCCCCAATCCTAAAGTCGCCCTCAGCATTTGACACCAGCTCTTGCAAGTTGTCCCCACTTCCCGCCCTCTCAAGAACACCCACTCAAGCTTTCAAGACCTACTTGGGGCTGAACACCGTCACCGTCATTGACGGGTCGCGGACACATTGATCACTGAGGAGGAGTTGATAGTGGTTCTCAATACGTATACCCTGCAGAATACCTTAATCCAATCAAAGCCTCAGGAATTTCCAATTGGCTTTGAAGTTGGGGCTTCAATCATCGTGCTTCGAAATTTGGATCCTGCGAATGGTCTGTGCAATGGCTCACAGTTGGAGTCCGCATGGACGAACGATCTTGTCTCTTTCGCAGGCTGCGAAAAAGACAAGGTCAAATCGGATTGGCACAATCCAAAAAAGGGCCACTACGCCAACGTCCATATTAGGCAATAACTACTAGCAGTACTTGTGTCTGGTGGGGAACGAAAAAACACTACTACATGTTGTACACACTATCCGATTCGAGTACCCATAACTATAACATATGCACAACAATAACGATAATCCTCTCCTCTTCATAGCACGCCGACCAAAGAGAGAAAAAAAAACGACAAGAGAAAGCGAAAGCGAAAGCGAAATCACGCCACGGCCACCCGCGCACCCCCACCCCCGCGCGCACGCGGCTCCTGCTCCTGCTCCGGTCGCGGTTCGGCTTCCACCAGCGCGTACGCGGAGACGGGGGCGTGGAGCCGAGACTGAGATGAGTGAGGGGTGCCAGGCCCACCGGTGTGCCCACCCGCGAGGGCAGCTCCTCCCCGGCGGCGCTCGCCCCTGACCCTGACTCGGCGGACTCCGCACTGCTCCGCACCGACGCAATCGACGAGGACGAGGACGAGGACGCCGACGCTAGATCGGGCTTCGAGTCCGTGTCCGTCGTCACGAGCCGCGTGAACGGCGTGAGGAGCCGCTCTTCGCGGACGGGCGCGGGGTTGAAGAGCGCGTCGATGAGGGACGCGGTGGGGCCGGGGCCGTACGCGCGCGGGAGGGCGCGCACGTCGAAGCCCGCCGTGGCGCCGCCGCCGCCCGCGACGGGGGCGTACAGATCGAGTGCGCGGGGGCGCGTGCGGTGGACCTCCGCGTAGCTGCCGAGGAGGGTCGACACGCCCGCGAGGATCTCGCCGAGGGGCAGCGGCGGGGCGACGAACGTGGGGAGGGGTTGCCTGCTCGGCGCGGGCTCGACGCGCACGGAGAGCCGGAGCGTGGCGTTGGTCTTGCTGTCGTAGAGGAGATAGCGCCGCGTGACTGTTCCCTTGCGGTCGCTCTGGCTCGGATTCGAGTCGGCGAATTCGGCGAGGTCGAGCTCGACGGTGCCCAGGCGGGGGTTCGTGGGAGCATCCGGGTCGTGCGCAATGACGCGCTGCAGGACGGTGAGCTTGAAGGGATGCGGTAGTAGCTTGTGCGTGTGTCGGTCAATCGACATCTGCACCACGGCTGAGAGGGGCTGGTCCCAGGTCACCGAATGGTCCTGAAGGGGAGCCAAGGCGTCTGTCCCCGTGCAGAGGTCGGTTCGTCTTGATACTCTTCTCCCTTCATGAGGCTCGAATCCGATGACAGCAGACCGAGCGTATGGCCGTCGGTGCTGGCTTCTCCGCTCCCCAGGCTTTGGCTATCGCCCGAGGAATCGTGCTCGAGCTCAGGCTCCGACCGAGCCTTATCCTTCCCCTTCGCAGATTTCGTATTCTTGAACTTCCAGCGGCAGCCAAACTCGCCACTGACCAGGGGCACGCTTGCGAGCTGGTGTATGGTTATGCGGACGTCGAAGCGGGCGTGTATGGGCAGCAGGTGCGAGAGTTGGGCTCTCAGTTTTCCCGGGGTCGGTACGTCGTCGGTCTGCATGTCTGGAGTAGTGTGACGGACATGGCGGCATCTGGAGAGAGAAAGTCCGACGACGGTCGCTGACTGTAATAAATGTGTGTGCCAGAGAGCCCGTATGGCAGCTTTCCGGCCGCAATCAATAACATAACAGACTAAAACAGAACATCACTGACAGGCGCTTATGTGGCGCTTCTCCGAGTCTTCTGCTCATACATACCCCTGCTTCAAATTTGGCGCGTGGTCCGCTGCTGTTCTTTCCGAATGCTTTCTCTCTGCCTCCGACTGTTTCTCCCGTCTTCTGATACGACTCCGAGTACAATGCAAACAAGTTCCACGTCAAGCAGCGTGATGGCCATCCGACGGACACACCGGCATCGCTCCTCAGCCGGATTTGCGCGAGGATGGATTTTTTCGTCTCAGCACCGCTATCTACACACGTAGCAGTTTCACGTCGACCTTGCTCTATCCTGGCGTCACCATATGCATCATGTCTCAATGCCGCCCGCGCTGCACATCAGCGCCCATCGAGCGTCCTCCGAGTCGAGCTCGCAAACACCCTGCCACCTACAAACTCAAGAGTGACCGGCTTCTTTCGTACAGCACGGCGTGGGTCAACTGGCGCCCAAACTGCACTATCTCAGTCCGAAGGGACATCTCCGGATATACATCTGCAAGACGCACCCTCGGCTTCGCTTCAAGTCACCGAGATTTCCGCTTCTCGAACGTTTCACAGCGCATATGGAGGGATGAAGTCACTCTGCTCGTGCGCACCATGGCCACTCCCATGACCTATCTTCCGGCGCTTGAGACAGTTAGCACTCACCATGGCCAGGCGAGCAGAACTCCAAGTCTGCCCTCTCTGAATTGTAGGCGCAGTGGCATAGCATCAGTAAAAGTACAAATGGAACTTTGAGAGGGTAGTATGGCGTAGCGGTAACCATCTGTCTTTGTTCTCTGGGTAAACCGGAAAACACCGAGTCTCTTTGCGAGAGTTCGAACCTCGGTAAAGCCGCCTTCAGGGAGGGTTTACTGTAGTAATTCGACCAACTGTTCAGGGGTGTTACGCGTTACGCTAACTGTTCATCAGCCCAAGTGTTCATTTTGATTGCCGAGCCGTTACGGATACCCCAATTGTGCGGAAATGTGACTGCCTTGGGTGCCGACAGCTAAATCTAGGCCTTTGTGAGCAGATTTCGGGAGAAATTTTCATTTTTGGCCTTTTTTTAGGCCCAGAATAGCGTGGGAATATCTCAGATAACTGTTCAAGCTCGGCGCGTTACCGTTACGAAGGCCCCAAGTGTTCAGTTCATCGGCCGCCGTTACGCGTTACGTGAACACCCGGTCGAATTACTACAGTAGTGGGTATTAAGGTTGAGCAAGGGTCGGGTACGGGTCAGCAGACACCGACCCGTACCCGTACCCGAAGAACCCGTACCCGATGCGGGTCGGGTCCAAACCCGTATGGGTACGGGTACGGGTCTCATAAATACCCGCGGGTCTGCAAACCCGTCGGGTTGACCCGTACCATTGAGTGCGGACCGCTGTTGAAAATGGATAAAAAATGATATTCAGGGAAAGATGAGGGGCTCGAGGCCGCGCGAGGTGCTGAAACAGAGCTTTTTTGACAAGTCGGGGCTGTGGATGAGGTACGAAGTGCCACGACGGTGGAGACAAAAAGGGAGAGACCGATCAATTGATTGGCAGCTGTCCCAGAACCTGTTCGGAACATTGTCGTATCGAAATAAGTCAATATCTCATGTCAGAACTTTGTTCCGAAAGTTGCCGAACAAACGGCATGAGATCCGCGGGTTACCCGCGCCGGGTCCGGGTTTGTGCCGGGTCAGAAATTCCGACCCGGACCCGTACCCGACTGACCCGTGTATCCATTTCCGCGGGTGAAACCCGTACGGGTCCAGACCCGTGCTCAACCTTAGTGGGTATTGGCCTTGAGGCTGGAGTCCCACACTGTTTGGCCTTTGCCATTCGTGCGTAAATGCATTCCCTCCCTTGGTAGCAGGTCATGTTCCTGCAAACTTTGCGGATCAACGGGGCTAACCTATTGTTTGTTGCCAATGATCATAACAAACGCACCACCAAAAAAAAAAAAAAAAAAAAATGGAACTTTGAGAACTCAGCACTTTGAAAGTGGCCTATGAACTTTTCAACATGATCTTTGACACTGCCACATGGTCTTTGAAGAACTTTGACCAAGAGGTGCCTGGATCAGAAATCGCCGACACAACGTCCCAAAAGTGAATGAAGCTCCCTCAGACCCTACCCTCCCTATCCGGGCCGGTCCAGGTCAATCGGACCGGCAGCCGCCGGCAATCCGCCCCAGTCAATTACTTCCCTTCCCCACCACACCCTGTCACAGCTCGATAGAAGTCGGGTTTGGATGTCAGTAAACAGTGTTGTAGGCATGAATTGAGCACATTGTATCCTAAGTTACATTCTTGACCGGCCATAGATCACAAAGAAAATTATGTTTTTATTTGGCTACAGGTCCATCAATATACATCGGATTGTTCCGCACTGCCCAATTGGGAAAATTATCCCCAGATTACCCTCGAAAGCAATGCAAAGTGTGATTTTGAGCACTCTGGGTCGTTCTATGCCTCTTTCAGGGCAATTGAAGCACAATTGAGGTAAGTTACAAAAAGTGAATTAAGCCCCCAGACCCTACCCTACCCTACGACCCGGTGTTTCGGCTTTCTGATCCGGGCGCCTCTTGACTTGACTGCGACGCAGTTTTTTCGCAAATTGTCTCCCAGAAAGGAAAGATCAATTCCTTCCAGAGTCCTCAAAGTCCTCGTCGAGCTTGGAGAGATGTCGCCGACTCAGAAAGTCCAGAAAGTCCATCATCAGAGAATCAAAATATTATTTCATGAGAATGGTGGTCTGCATACTTGTTATTATAACATAATATTAGGGCTCCGACCCGTCTGTCAAAATGACGAGTTGACGGCCCGTCACGACAGGACCGGACCCGACCGTTCAGCGCTCAGGCCCGTTGATTGTGATGGCCGGGTACGGGTCGGGTCAGCACTGACGGCTGACGGGTAACCCGTTCCCATCCCGTCACGGGTCATGACGGGTCACTTGAATGCCGCAGGCGGCATCACTGTTAATCATGTAACCATTGCTACCTATCAATGTCTTGGCAAATCGGTATCTGCTGTGCCTGTCAAGCGTGTATTTTTGGGTGACCGTGGCGCAATCAGGTGCAATCGGCTCTCGGCAAGAGTGTTTACATAACACCAATTCAACTCAAAACTCAATATACATGAAGGTGCATTGATGTCTGGCCCCAGAGAAGGCCCAGTAACAAGTGAACAGTAATATCAGATGAAAAAATTATATATTTGTGGTATTTTTGAGGACCAAGCTGGGTAGTGCAGTGCCCCGAGACCCGTCATGACGGCCGTGACGGGTCTGATGGGTGCGACCCGGCCGTCGCCCAGCTCCGAGGCATCCTCTGACGGCTGGGTGAGCCCGTCCGGACCCTGATGACGGCCGACCTGTCAGACGGCCAGGTCAGAGCCTTACATAATATGCCTCGAAGCTACCCAAAGAATCTGAGTATTTGAACCGACGTGGAAGAAATTCACTGCCAAAAACAGGAATCAAATGCACACCACGCGGAATCGAATCAATAGGAATAAGGTCCACCATCCGTTTCGCCCGATTATCTGTGTCTGGTTTGACCATCCACATCCCCACATCTGGACAGGGCTCATCACCGACGGTGGAGAACCAGGTCCCTACCGCGCACTCGTGAGTAACGCCGGCATGCTTGAAAGAGATAAATAACAGGATACGCTGATAAGCATGCAAAATTTCACAAACTTTATATATCTATAAAGTGCGTGCGAAGAGGACCTATAACTATAAGTTGTAAGGAGCCCGCGCATAGAACCTATGTGGGTCGGAACCTTCTAGAGGTGGTTGACCATTAACATAGCATGTGTCTAACATGGGTGGGAGCTGCGAACCAGGAGTTACACTCACAGAGGAGCTCTGCTGGCGATGAACACTTAGATTTATAAGGTTTCTATCGGTACTGGTCGGTCTGAGGGGCTCAGTGCTATGTTCTAAAGGACAGGACAAATAAATAATACTGGGGGCAGCTGGCATGGACTATCTACGGCGAACTAGGCAGGCAGGGGCAGCCCAAGGGTGTAGTTAGGCGTTGTTAATGGCTAGTGCAACCAAAACCGGTTCTCCAGGTCAGTCGGATCGACAGGACCCATCAATAGTTCCGCAGCACGTCGTCAGGAAACCCAAATCAGATGGAAGTATGGGACTGATTGATTGATGGAAGCCTCGAAGTGATGGAAACTGATAGGTTCCTTGGATTGAGTAGAATCTATAAGTGGGTTTTTGGAAGAGGTAGAGGAAATAGAGGAGCGATGTCAAGGCAAGATTGAAAGGGATCACACAAAGGGATAGTTGGAGGAAGGAGGGGCGACCGAAGAGGACAGAGAGGCAGACCTGGGCAAGGGCACAAGATCTGCCATGTGCAGCTATGTCTTGGCAGCACACAAAACATGGCGGTGGTCCGGCGGGCACGCTGCGGTGGTCAGACAATATGACCAAGTCTTTGAAAAGGAAGCGACACCATTGGCTG
>QVIE01001014.1:0-22720 GCA_013387415.1 Panellus pusillus | reverse complement strand
AGTGTCTATCCTCAATATTCTGGAACAATACCCTGGGCTGTATGAGCTGAGTATTAGGGCTAATGGTTTTCTCTCTTCCAGTGCCGAGTCGACATCCAGCCTCGCTGCCGTGCCGGTAACACTCCATCAGGGCTTTACGACTGGCATTCTTTCCACAAGTGCCATTCTTGACCCTAGGCGTCGGGATCGCCGCTTTTCTCCCACATGGACGATGGCGGCACAAACTTTACGAACTCACGCTTCACGCATGCGGCCCACCCTCTTCGTAATTTCTCAAGTGGCTGCTTTCTTCATCACAGTTCGCACCGTGTCCTTGAGCTACCCGATCTATCTAGTGGGCGCACATCGTCAGTCTCTCCTCCTCATGCACTACGACATCCACAACGCAGCCATCCTGCGACAATGCGCGAGCTCGTTCTGTTGAACGTGCCGACGATCATGTCCTTACCGGCGCTGCCACTACTTATCGTCACTGGAGCACGTTCTGCTGAATCAGACTTACACCATCAGCGTTGATTTGCAGCCGATAATCATTGTTGTCGATGCTCCGAACGCTCAGTATAGCTGAGTGCCCCCAGAAGGATCAGACGAAGAGTCTTTCGGCGGCTTGCGACGTCAAGGGCATTCGGATGTGGACTACGCGGGACATTTGGATCGTAAGTGTCTTCTGGGTGGGCATTCGCATCTCATTTGTATCTTTGCGCTCAGGATCCTGTAATCGTTCCTTTTCCTCGACGCCTCTCAGTTTCTGCCAGGCTTTGATTTCATGAATTTGAATGAACAAATCAGGAAATACATATCTTTGCAGCATCGTAGATTAGATTAGAGCTGCTTGGAATTGATGTTGATGCCAAACAATCCTCCGTTTTTGAGCATGCTCTCCTCCGCATTACGCGCAGGTCGCCGCATATCTCTGCGCCACTTCTCCGCGCCTGCAGCACCCACTGAGACCGCCGCACCGCTTTTACTGGCATCTCCCTCAAATGCCGCTAGCAGCAGTCCAGAGGTAGGCCGCGGACGCCGAACCAGGAAAACGACATCTACCACTACTTTCGTACCGCCGTCCGCGCCCCAGCTCTCTCCCGATCACGGTCTTTATGGCTTTTTTTCGGTTAAAGCGGGCAAGAATGTTCGCGGAGACGACCGGTATGAGACGTTCCATGACCCGACGTGCCTATGAACGGTTAGTGCTCGCGCAATTGACATCCATCTGTTGAGCATTTTTGTTCCGCTTAGGGCGGTCCTGGGAGGCGTCGGAGCTGCGGTTGAAGGGCTTCGGGACCTGCACACGTTGTGGTACGTGCTGCTGCGCGAGTGCAATCTGCTTGCGACGCAGCGCGAAGAGATGCGGAGGCTCGGTGTGCTCAAGGAGCGTATAACGAATCGTATACAAGCCGCGCGAGTGCGTCAGCTGCGTGTCATTTTTGGGAACACGGCGCTGACTGTTTCATTTTTCTCCCTTCTAGTGCCGCAAATCCATGGCGCGTATCAAGGGCGTGATGAATGAGCGCCGGCTTGCATACGAGGGCGCAGTCGAGCTGGCAGAGAAGGAGCGAGAAGCTGCGATGAACGCCGAAGTGCTCAAGTTCAAGGTAGACCAGGAGACGACGGCATGGCACAGCAGCATGCGGAGCAAATACGGCAAGGGCTGATTCCGCGTCCACGTACGCATCGCGGCGGTGTGCAGTTACAGGCGCGACGCGAGGGCGTCGAGGTCGTCAAGAAAGCGCGGTGGACAAGGGAACAAAAGGTCGCAAACGCGGAGTACAAGGAGCGCAAAGCCAAACGCAAGGAGAAAGGGCCGCGCGTGCTACATGTAGCATAATATTGGCATAAGAATTGATATCTTAATTTTGCTGCCGTCTTTGTCGTTGTGCCTCGCCCCATTCGCGCATTTCTGCGACACCCAGCAGTCTTTGACGGATTTGTCCTCGTACCCGCTCACTTGCCGTCGGCCGGCTCGAAGGAGATGTTCAATGACGCTCACCGCACGCGGTGGCACACTGGCCGCCTGTTTGCGGAAAGTATACCGAATCATGAGGTCCCATTTGGCGCGCGTCCGGTACGGGCTTGGTTCGTGGGATGCGGAGCGCTCTACAGACAGAGAGATAAGCTTGAAATTCCGCCGTCAATCGAGAATCAGAACCGTCTGTACAGACTCAGCACCTCTTTCTGCAACCCTGATCGTGTCGCGGCGGACATGTACTACAGGAGAAACAGGGCCAAGCAAACTCGGCAAACAACCACAGTACAACCACATTCGCAAATTTTTTTCCAGGCCAAGTAAGAATACATGTTCGTGCTGGCCGACAAGCTTAGAGACCGGGAACCATTGAACATCACCAGGGTTCCGCCGAGTTTAAATAACACGTGGACAGCATGGACCACATGCGACGAGTTGAACGTGCGGGACAACTATAGCTAAGTACCAGGTCGAGCCCTGATGCCAGACGCAGGATTGAGCTATTGACCCGGTGAGCGACCCAGACCAAGTCCGTCTACTCACCTCCAAATCGGTGGACCGCAGTAGACCAACTTGAATTCGACAACTTGTTGGATCTACTATGCAATGCTACCTGGTAGGTCTGTCCCGAGCTGATACGACTAAGAAAGTGATCATTTCCTCTATAGAGGTAGACATGAAGTACGGGCAAGGGGCCGGAGTGGGTATCCATATCTGTCCTGGGCCTTTAATGCAGTGAGCTTGGGAGTGTTCATGCATGTCATCACAGTAGCTGCGGCAACTCGAGCGGAACTCCGAACTCAAAACTAAGTTCGACATCAATCCAGATTGGTTTCGCGATAGTTCATCCCGAGTTGCGTCCGTTCTGTAAGACCAAGCACGAATTTAGCACGCCAGTTGGCAGGCACCGTATATGGTCGCAGTGTTGGGGCTGGTGGACCGCCCAGTGAAGGGGTGATATGGTTCGGTGGAGTAGATGAGCGCAGTGAGCATGAGTAACCCGATGCGGATGCAGTGTCGACGGAGAACCACAGCGTGTGTCAACGATAAAGAGAAGTGGCGCGGCGTATTGAGCGTGCGATCCTTTTCTTAAACTTGCGTCACAAACCTTTCTTGAAGGTGGAGTGTGCGTGCAGTGCAGTAGAACGTAGGCCCTAGTAATAATGCAGACCAACGGAAAAGAAGCAAGTTTTTGAGGAAACTTGGTCAGGATGGCGTTTGATTGCGAGAGATATGGAACGAAAAGATGAGTGTAATTTTCGATACCGGCGCTATGATCCGTACCGCACTCCACGATGCACCCAAGAATGACGGAGGTGCCCAGTCTCCACTGCTGTGAACTAAATTCATCTCACTCTCGTGTATATGGCGCGAGGGCCTAAGTGCCAACCTAATCGTTCAATAACCATGGTGCGCAGCAAACAGTCACAGCATCGGCACGCTCCAGCTGAATAGTCTGATCAGAAGGTTCCCCTCGAGCATTTCCTGGTCAAAGTGACTGGATATCGATCTATTGGTTTGCAGTCCCGGGCCGTTAAGATCGCATTGGAAGCAGAGCGGCGACGCCGCAGCAGTGGAGAATACAGATGGGGCGAGGGAATTGACGGTGGCTCAGTCCTGCAAAGATACCTCCAGATGGTATATTAGCAGTCTCACTCTTCGTGTGAGGCGGTCTACCCGGGAGTCGGAGCTGCCAAGGAGGCTGCGGGCAGGCAGTGCGTCACGGTAGAGAACTTTATTAGAGCCCCATAACAAAGACACACAAGTTTGCCCCTCGTCGGATGCGCAAGTTGCTTCGATGCTTGGCTTTTCGGCCGTGACAATCCCTTCGATTCGATTCTATCTATTTTTCCGAGCGGCAGCGGGTTTTTCGCGGACTCACCTTTCAACCTTTACTTGTCCCTCCCGTTCACATGTCTTTCCCTCGGCGTAATCGCCGCCTCGACTGCCTTCTGAATGTATGACCGACCGAGGGCGACTGGTCCCACGTCTCACGATAAAGTTAGATCCAACGTAACGTGGGAGGCTTATTTCCTCTCTCGTTCTCATCACCTTGTCCCTCAGCCGTCATCGAGGATACCTTGGCTGCCTCTCTACATGCTCCTGCTCTCATCAAACGGGTATCATGCGGATTGTGCCAGCATTTCGTCAATTCATTTCACCGTTTCTACCGCCGAGAGAACTTGTCCCAATTTACACACACCATGTTCAACCTGAGCTTTAAAAGAGCACTCTCTTTCCTGATGTGCGTCATAAATTCACTGCAATGCAGTCTGTACAGAGCATCTCTGTACAAAACAACTCTGCTCTCGGCCTGTCAGCTTCCGACAAACTTCGTTTTTTCCAGTTCGGGTTGGCCCCTACTGTTCAATCTCCTTTTCAATGTGTCCACCACGCGTTCGAGTTCCATGCCGGCAACAATCCGAACGCCATCGCTGTTCAGGATGTGTCGGGTTCAATGACCTATGGCGAACTCGACCGTAAATCTGACTGTCTGGCCACGCGTCTTCGAACAGCACACATTGGTCAAGGCTCTCGCGTATGTCTGCTCGTCGAACGCTCCATGTCCATGATCGTTGGAATCCTCGGCATTCTCAAGACGGGTGCGGCGTACGTGCCATGCGATGGGAAGATCGTGTCGGACAAGTCTTTGGAACACATTCTAAGGGACTCTGGATCCAAAATCGTCCTCACGCTTACCAAGTTCTCACATCGTGTGTCTGACTTGCCAACCATTCTCCTGGACGTGCCTTGTGAATGCACCCTTGGAAACTATTGCCCGAGGCCAGAGGATCGGTCGCAGCCTCAGGACAGCGTTTATGTCATATATACTAGCGGTGCGTTCTGTTGTGCAGCGAGCTGTCGTCTCTTGCTAAAGCACCAAATTGCAGGGACTACGGGTGTCCCCAAAGGGGTATTGAATCCGTTCATTGGTCTGCTCTTGTCTGACAGCCACGCAGGTAGATGTAATGCATAAGAATGTGACAAACTGTAAGATTCATTCAGTACAGCTTGACCTCCATTTCTGACATGAGATTAGTGGTTTGTCTCGCTCCAGGAAATCTCGGGATGGGGCCCGGGGTCGTGGTGTCGCAGTTGATGAACATTGCGTTTGATATGTGCTGTTGGGTCAGTTGATCGGCAATGTTCGTCCACTGCAGAGGTTGATGCGACTTTCAGGAGATCCTTGGTAGCCTGTGCAATGGGGCTACGTTAGTCTTACGCGGACAGTCATCCAAAGAATGGCGTGAGACGATGAAGAAGGTTGATGTCGTGATAGGCACTCCTTCGATGCTGGCTCCGCATAACCCTGTGGATTATCCCAACATCAAGGTTGTTGCTGTTGCAGGCGAAGCTTGCCCTAAAGGTTAATTTCCCCACATTAATTCGCTGTTTCACCCCTCATTCGGTTCTTAGCCACCGCAGAGTTATGGGCAGAGCACACTCAATTCTACAACTGCTGCGGGCCAACGGTTCGTCGTATCAGTCGTAACCGTGACTTTTGATTAACCGGAATACAGGAGGTCACCATTGTGAACACCATGCATTTACATGTCCCCGGTCGTCCTCTTGGCATCGGAAAACCGACACCAAATAATAGCGTTTATATTTTGGACGATAACATGGAGGTTAGTTGATTCATATCGTCTATAGTTCTGCTCAGAAGTTGAACGACATCACATTTTTAGCCCACACCCATCGGTGTACCGGGACTGATGTGGGCGGGGGGCATCTGTGTCACTCGGGGATACTTGAATTTGCCAGAAAAGACCAAAGAACGTTATGCAGAAGATCCTTTCGCCAATGACGGGTACGAGCTTCTACTTCCCTCGATGATGAAAATTACTCAGTCTCTGCAGTTCCCTCATGTTCAATACCGGGGATCTCGGGTATGTTCAGATATTCCGACTATGGACGCGCCCTGAAAAAGTTTAGCTCGTGGTGTGAAGACGGGACACTCGAACATCTTGGTAGAATTGATGACCAAGGTAAAGTATTCTCAATTTTGCGCTATGAATGAAGCTGAACATGTTGCAGTCAAGATCAAGGTCTGTGCCTCGATTTGTATCACCCTCGAGAAGCAGACCTTAATTAATATGTGCTCGAAGGGATTCCGTGTGGAACTCGACGGTGTTGCCGTTGCAATGGAGGTATGCATCGATCATAGCTTCCGTGTGCGCATCTGACATATTACAAGTCCGCCTGCGAAGTAAAAGCTGCTGCTGCACTCCTGATTGACGGAGAGCTCTGGGGATTCGTTACCCCAAGCGATTTGAACGTTGATGAAGTGAAGACGGCAACAGCAAAGATACAGCCGTATTATGCCGTTCCCTCTCATATTCTTGCTTTGGACTCGTTCCCAAGGACCGGGTACGGCGATTCGACGGCCAGGGTCTTTGTCATTGGACTTATTGATTCACAGAAATGACAAGACGGATAAAAGAGCTCTCCGAGATCTAGCGATCAACTCAAAGAGGACCGATATACTATCCAGCGAGAAGCAAGTTGAGCCCCTTGTCTCCACCAGGATTGCGAATGGTGCCATCCGCCCATTGGAGACCAGCTCCTCCTCGTCTACCAGCTCGCTCACGATACAACCGGTCAAAGCCGATCTACACCCGAAGACTGATGAAAATGCGCCGGTCTTCATCATCAGCCAACCCTCTATGGGCGAGAAACGCTTGTCCAAGTCGGACGTCTCAGAGGACTCGGCTTCTCTTGAGCTGAAGCAAGAGGTCGTTCGGGAAGTGTGGGATCAGTACGAGAAAGACGTCCTCCCCGAAAAATTGGAGGGGCGATACTTCCGAAACCTCCGCCACCAGATCTTCACTCTTTACCGTCGCCTCTTCGGAATCGTTTTCATAACGAATATGGTGATCTTCATTGTGGTGATCGCCCAAGGGGGAGTTACTGCTCAGCGGCTAGGAGTCATCACTCTAGCAAACTTGTTCTGTGCAATGTGAGCTGTTTGCAGGTCTCCGCAATGGCATTTACTGACCAATGAGATGCAGTCTCATGAGGCAGGATTACGTCATCAATGTGTTTTTCAACGTCCTCTGCGCCGTGCCCACTTCGTGAGGACATTCTTGATACAGTTCAATCTCCCTTGTTGATTTCATCTTTGTAGATGGCCGCTTTCAATTCGTCGGGTTTGCGCTCGGTAAGACGCTCTTACAACATTCATATGGACCTGATCTGACGTATTTCACAGAGTATATCATATCGGGGGCCTTCACAGTGGATGTGCGACATCCGGAGTAGTATGGTTGGCATTGCTGTGTGCTCAGGCCACAAGAGAGGTGGTTCAAAATGCAGATACGGTCCATGTAAGTGGTGTCGTGTCTTTGGTGCGTCCTTTCTCGCTGACAACTGCAAAGGCGTCCGTGGCTACTGTTGCCATCTCATATACTATCCTTCTCCTACTTCTTGGAATTGTGGTGTTGCCCATCCTACCCTGCGCAGCAAACGACATGACCACTTCGAGCGGGTCCATAGATTCTTCGGATGGACCGGCATCGCCTTGGTTTGGTGTCAAGTGCGTGTTCCGCTGTCTTGCTGAATTAGATAATTGAATGGAACCGTAGGTTGTCAGTTTGACCAACGATTACCGCGCCAACCAGTCTCTGCGTCATGCACTGGTGCATTCACCTCCATTCTGGATGCTTTTGGTCATGACAGGTTATTATCCGGCACTGAGACCTAAACGGTTCACGATTAAATTCTTCCCTGCAGGTTCCATCATCCTGCCTTGGCTACGGCTCCGGAAGGTCCCTGTCAAGAGCGAGGTTTTATCGAAGCATGCCGGTCGGTTTTTTTCTCCCCCCCTTCGATGTCCGCGTCTGACTTTTATCGGCAGTGCGGTTGTACTTCTCTTATAGTAGGCTGGTTCTGTGCATTCTTGTAGCCCGGGCTTATCATTTGCTAGGCACCCCCAGCCTGGTAGTTTTGTGCGTCTAGCCGTGCATCCGCTCAAGGATTGGCACGGATTTGCTACGATTGCCATGCCGAACCAAAAGGGCTTTTCGCTCGTTGTCTCGAAGGCAGGGGACTGGACCAATAGCAGGATAATTGATCCCCCCACCAGTATCTGGGTAAGGGGAGCTCCTTGCTTTGGAGTGCTTCGCATTACGACTCTGTTCCGTCGGGTTGTTTTCGTGGCCACCGGTCAGCCCTCTCACATTCAGCACCCTTTCACGGTGGATTGACCTGGTTGATAGGTAGCGGGATCGGGCCGTGTGCACCATGCATTCTCGAGCAACGGATCCCTATTCGCCTTCTCTGGACATCTCCCAACGTTCGGGAAACATTCGGTGACAAGTTAGTGGACGAGATCCTCGGCGCATCTCCTGACGCGGTGATATATGGTGAGAGTCGATTGCAGAGAACGGAGCGGCCTTGCTGACGGTGTTTTTCAGATACGAGGAAGCACGGCAAACCCGACATGGTGAAGCTGACGCTTCGCCTTGTCAAGGAATTTAATGCAGAAGCGGTTTGTGTGATATCGAACCAGAAATTGACGCAAAAAGTAGTTTATGGTATGATGAGTCGAGGAATACCCGCCTTCGGAGCTATCTGGGACTCGTAGGGAAACTTGGGTACTATCATTATGTAGTATCTTAGAAAGTCAAGATAATCTAATCTTTATTCATTCCTCACCTCAAGTTTGACATTAGATCAACATTACTTGACCTTGGTCGGCGACTCGCTGGTCGTTCACCTCGGGCTACGGAAGGGAGCGCAGAAAAGGCTCTGGTCAACGCTTTTTGAGTTTTGTGCGCCGGTCCGTGACCGTCTGACCATCGGTCGGCATGGCGATGGCCAGTCACGAAGATCTTGTTTGAATGCCTCTTGTTTTCATTCAACTCCTGTCAACACTACCTTGTTTAACTTTTGCTGGTCTCTCTTCTGCACGGTGCTAGACGTCGCTCTGCTTTACTCACAGTCATCCTGAGGCTCTCGCTCGCACTTGTCTTCGCTGTTATATATTCCTTATGTCCTCTCCAACGGACGTGTACGATGAGCAAGAACAGGTCCAGGTTACTCCCAGCGGCGCGGTGACGCGCACGCTGGCAGTTATCAAGCACCACGCTCTTAAATACCGGTTCGAAATTGAGCGTCGCATCCAGGAGGCAAGCTTCGAGGTGCGCCAGCCTGTATCTTCAGCGTGCAATCAAACGAACGTATCCATCTACAGATCGTCAAAGAACGTCAGATGGAATTTGACGTCGAAACTGACCCTGACACATTGTTCGAACTGTTTGGTGACGACGCAGAGTCGCTCGGCGAGTGAGTGCCACTCCACATTGTGACCGGCGTATTCAGCTGAGACATGTTGCAGAGGCGAAGTATGGGTATACGTACTGGAGCGCAAGAGAGCGGTGGAGGTGTGGAAGACCCTCATGGGCGACAGGGATCCCGAGGTTGCCAGGAAGGAGGCACCGAACTCTTTGCGTGCTCTGTATGGTACCGTTCTCGAGCAGAACGCCGTCATGGGCTCTCCGGACTCTGAGACCGCAGAAATCCAGATTCTCTCACTGTTCGCGTCCTCCCCTCCGTTCTCGTCCGCGGAACTTCCGGAAGTTGATGGTGGCTACGGATCTACGCGCTCCATGTCGTCGTCCGTGCTCGAAGCCCTCCGCCAGAATACCTCTGATGAGGGGTACGCCCCGTCCAATCCATCCACCACCGGGAAGCAAGGTGCGGCTGCCAACGGAAAAGCCTTCCGTGCTCGCGCGTTGCCTGCGACACACGTTGCTCCAGACATTGTTCCCCGCTCGACGCGAGCTGCGGCACTCCGTGCCGGCCTGGTAGTCGATAAAGGCGGTCCATCGGTTCCGCGCGCTCCTCCCACTAAGGAGCAGCTCGCCAAGACGTTTGCGAACGTCCCGGGTCATAAGCGCGCCCAGAGCATCGCAGTGGCATCTACCGCTGCCCCGCCGTTGCTCCGCGCATGACTCGTGCGACCGCTCTGCGACTCGGCCTCCCTATGCCTGCGGCACCTGTCCGCAAAACAAGTGATACCTCGGACAAGCAAACGTTTGATGGCGTTCCAGGGCACAAGCGCAGGGAAAGCATCGCTGTGGCGTCGGTCCAGGCGCCGACGGTAGCGCCGCGGTTAAACAAGAGCGCGGCGCTGCGGGCATCCAAGGATCAGGGTCCGCCACCTTCCTCGTTCCAATGTGAGCTCAAGACTGGATGATGAGTGCTATACTGAACATGCGTTTACAGTTCGCCCACCAACAGCACCGAAGCTTCCCGGGCTTTCGCGAAGCAACTCTGTAAGCTCACTGCAATCCAAGCCCCCCTCTCGCCCCGCTTCGGCGGCTTCCATGTCAACACCCGCTGTGAAGCGGACAGGCCCGCGTCCCTCCAGCGTCGCGATGCGGCCATCGGCACCTCGTCCCTCTGTTCTCCCGCCAAACAACCAGCGCCACCGATTCGGTAGCGAGTAACGGCTCCGGTGCTTCTCCCAAGACCCTGCCCCTGTTCGCCCGAAGCCGCGGCCCAGCAGTATTTCTGCGCCCTCTATCGCGCCGCGCACGAACCGCAGTGCGGCACTGCGTGCGGCAAAGCAGGAGATGGAGAACGCGGCTGCAGCTGCGAAGAAACTGCGCGCAGGTGGAGGTTCTCGACCCAGTGCCATCAAGACTTTCTGAAATCATTTGCACTTTTTCTACTGTGGATAAGGGATGGATGGTTGGATGTGCGCGAGCGCGTGTCTGCTTGGATATAAATAAAACATATGCGTTCTTTTATCTTTCCTTTATTTTTCATGTATATTGACGTCCAGCTATTGATCTTGTATGAAGCCTCTTTGAAGACATGTATACTCGTTCAATTAAGCAAGAAACCCGATAATATACAGGGGAAAGATGTAGTCTTACAGTTCATCGTACATAGCCTTGCCTGCGACTCGCAGCCCTAGAGGTCTCCGAAGAGCCGTTTTCTGACAAGAGTGAGATTCAAGGTTGAAAAATAGATACGAAAAACTTACAGCGAGACTGGAGCGTCGGTAAATACGGTGGGACCTCCGACCATTTCCCTCGTCCAGACGTCGCGAAGAAACCATCCGACGTGACCGACAGCACATCCAAACTAGATCGCCGGCTGCTGCCTTCCATGTGCCGTTGAGAATCCAGGAGAATGCGACGAGGGCGACGGGGAGGTATGGGGCGGTGATTGTGAAGAGACCGAAGAGAGATATCGGGGTTGAGGGGTGGCGCCGAGACCAGAGATAGATTGGGACAAAGGCCAGAGAGGAGGACAAGAAGGGTAGTTAAATAGCGGGGAGAGGGCCTAACAGGACGATTAGAAGAATGTAAGCATAAGATGTATGTAGCGCAAACCAGAAGCATCATTGATGACAGGAAGAGAAGCCAGAAGTAGTCGGCCCTGCGGTTCGGGAAGGAGGATTCCTTCCTCAAGCATTCGACTGTACCTCATGCTGATGCTTGCCTGAGACGCGGACGGCAGTACGGATGAAAGCCACGCACAAGAAGAAGAGGTGGAAGACAAAGTCCAAAGAGATGGGGCCAAAGTAAAAGAAGGTTGTCCCAGCACGCCATGGTTGGCCATTCAGGAAACTCTTGAGGCTAAAGTAGAGCTGCAGGGGAGTTACTAATTGGCATTGCTGGCAATTTGAGCGTGGTGAGCGACGAAGAGGGTATTTCAGACAGGTAAATACCACGGCGAGACTTGTAAGGACAGAAAGGGCCAACCAGCCCCTTGTAATGGGAGGGATTTGCTGCACCCAAGCTTCGATCCCGACAGGCATTGACTGAAAGATTCGTAATCACGTGCCGCACCAGATCGACGTGTCAGATCGGAATCGTGATCCACAATCATGCGAGCCGGTCCGGCTACATGCTTTCACTCCGAACCAGTTTCCGCGTCCGCTGTTCTGCAACGAGAGCGTACAGGTTTTATTCAGAATCCCCTGCCCAATATTGCAGAGAACTCGTCCGTAAGCATGACTACGATTCGTTTCTCATCAGCAAGTTCTGGCCACCGACGCTGCAAGATGCCTATTTTGCAATCAAAGCCTTTGCTGTCTGCCCTTTTTTTCATTCAGGCCTCTCCACTCCTGATTTTCACTAGACTGAACTCGCCATGGTACAGGACAACGTAAGCGTAGCGACTCTTGGCGCGGTTCGCATGCAGTTTTGGCGCGACGCTATTCGAGATATTTATGCCGTACTTCGTCCCCTTGCTGCCATTTTTTTTGGTGACCCAAGGAACAGGACAGACCGCCGCAGCATCCCATTGCTCTGGCACTGCATGCTGCAACGCAAGAAGCGGACCTTCCAGCGTATCATTTCAAAAGGATCATTGACGCTCGGGTACGCGACCCCTCTGATCGAAAACGCGTCTATATCATGCCCTGTCCCTGCAGGACGCGGAACTCAAAACCGATTCGTACTCCAGCTGTGATGCACTGGTCTCCCACGCGGAAGGCGCGTCCTCGAGCGTGTTTTATTTGCTGCTTGCCTTGTGTGGTCTCGGCGGGCCTGCGGATTTGGCTCATGCAGCGTCCCATGTCGGAATAGCCGCAACAATCGCGACGCTGTTGCGTGCACTACCACACCATGCCGCGCATCGTCGGCTGCCCATCCCGTTGGATGTGTGTGCACAACACGGTGTCCGGCAAGAGGACGTGTTCCGGCATGGCGGCGACGTGACGGGTGTGGACGCGGCCGTCTATCAAGTCGCGATATTGGCGAATGACCACCTGCTGACCGCTCGGGAGGTGTTCAAGGAACATGGGGGCAAAGTACCTGTGGCTGCGATGCCCGTGTTCTTGGCAGGGGTACCGGTGGCGACCTTTTTATCGCAGTTGGAGCGGGTGAATTTTGACGCGTTCGCCCGTCAGCTAGCGATTCGAGACTGGAGGATGCCATGGAATATCTTACGAAGTCACTATCGGCGCATGTTTTGAACGCGTACATTGATCCTCCGTGAATTTGTTGATCGTTCTAAAAACATACCTGTCCTGTCCTATTGTTTGCCACGCAACCGACGCTTGAAGTGGGACCCAGATTTCTATATTCCGAGAAGTGGCGGACCCGGAGTTGGGCGGACCTTGCGGACATCCTTAGAAGCCCGATTGGGATACTTTACCTGTGGCTGGTTGATGCGATTTGGTCGTCGGATGATCGAAGCCGGTTTCATGGTGCACTGTAACACTCAGTTACCACGCAGTCACCCTCTCCTTTTGCCACCATGGACTCGCTGCAGGACGAGTGCGTGCATATCCCAGACACATGAAATGCATGCTCACAATGAAGCATTGCAGAGTCCTTCACCTCGTTTTCTACGAACTCAACGACCCAACCAACCTTTCTCGCACAAACCGTCGTTTCCGCGCCATTTCTGAGGATCCGTATGTCCGGGCACACTACTTTCTCGCCCGCTACGGCCGTCTCCAAGCCCTCTACTTCGCATTTGCTCGCGGAAAGCTACTCAGCCCTCGCGTCCTCGATGTATGTTTCTCTGGCGAAACAAGGGGGTGAGCGGTGCATCTAACTGCTTCCGTAGATCTTCCTCTCCAGCGGTGCTCACCTTTCACGCTATCTCGTCCAGGTGATGTCATTTTATCGCCACTTACCCCTACCCTCTCTTCTAACCGTATACAGGTTGCATGCCACCACTTCTTCCACTCGCAGTCCCACTTCATAAAGCTGCCTTGGGTCCGCCAGATCTCACTCTCGACCTTTTCTTACTTTCTCGCTTTGGCCGCCGAGAGATATGGCGATATCCCCCGCGGCAAAGGTGAAGACGACGGCGCGCTCTTCTCTACGTTTATCAAGGAGGCCAAGTTGCCGCACGAGTCCCAGCATGTGTCATGGGAGACCATTCGGGACATATTTGAAAATTATCATGTATGTCCCGCAGCCGGCCTCGCTAATTGCGTATTCACACGCGCACTCAGTTCATCCCGTTTTGCCCCCGCGATCCTCTCATGGTCCAGTTACCCCTTGCTCTCGCTATTGAACCCCGCCTTCTGCCGTACGCTGCCGCCAACGGCTTCCACATGGATGCCAAGGTGCGCTCACGCCGATTATCACGCGCCCCAAACCTCACAACCCCTTAGTACCGCGACTTCATATTCCGAAAGATTTTTGAACGCACGGCGGCCCCCGCCCAGGCACATGCAGAGGACATTGTTGGGAACGTGCGCGAATTGTGCCGACTAGATCCGGAGTCCGTGTCTGCTCTCACTTGACCTCGATTCTTCGCTGATAGGGCTATTCAGTATGTTCGTCACCCGAACCGTTGCAGCCGAGGTGTGCTTAGAGCCTAAGACTAACGAGGCTGCATACCGCGCGCTCAAGCAACTCAACCGTGCGGGCGACCTATCGTTTGAGCTTCGGTACGCCGGGTTCCTTCCAAATTCAGCGACCTTAACCCATCTGCCGTTAGTGAGCTCGTTCAAGATATCATCAAGGTCAGTTGCGTCAAGGCTTAATCCCCGACTGAAGCTGACATTTTCCGTGTAGCTATTTCTCCGTGTGCGGGCTATAGCCAATGCCTCGACCTCACAGATCCTCACGCAATTGTACACCGACTTTCTCGCTCCCTCTCTCAAAGCATCTTCCGCGTCGTCCTCGTCAACGCGCTTAAATCTGTGTCCATTGGTCCGTCGGGCAATGCTCCTGACCGTCTTCGCGGCAGATCCTCCAGTGCCAATTTCTGGAATTGCAGAACGCCTAGAACCGCTACAACTGGGTCCCTTTACGATCTCCGACGCGACGGATGTGCTTCTTAGTGCTTTTGTCGAAAAACCGGGCCTAGTTTTAGAGTTTTTGCGGCGCGAGGGCGTGTCGTCGTCCATTCCGACCACTCACCGAAGCAGCGGACGGCGAGTGACGTCTCAAGAGGTGCGCGCTCTTGCAGAAGAGGTGGCAGTGCGCTGTCTAGTACGCGAAGGGAAAGGCAAGACCCTCAAGCGGCTCTGGGACTTGTATCCGACTATCAGGGAGAAGGTCGTGCAGTCGGTGCTCGTGGAGCATTCGCGCAGCGTGGATGAGGCGTTCTGTGAGGGTAGACTGGTGCGGAGGAAATGTGCGAAATTGGCGAGACCTATGGGTTGTTCTATCTCGTGCGAAGGGGAGGAGATGGATGATGAGCTGGAATGCGTAAGAGAGCATGAGGATGATGATGAAGACGAGCGGGACAGGTTACTAGATGAGGACGACGAAGATGAGATGAGCATGTGGGCCACAGAGGAGGATGAGCTCGAACCGGGACGGCGCACCGCGACCTCGGCTTCATCAGTGTACGTGACATCCTACTCCAGTGCTTGGGATACTGAGGTCTCTGCAGCTGGAGCCTTTGACTACGATGATCCGACGCGACGAGAACCAGGGAACGCGCGGTCGCCGGCGCTATTATCCGTTGTTCGGTGCGAACACCTAGGTAGTAACTCCACGCTGCCAATCGGTGAGTCTTCTTCTCTACTATTCTCCTTTTCAGCCTCCTGCCCCACCCTTGCTTGCTTTTTTTTCACCTCCCATGCTCACATGCATCAAAGATGCACATTCTGTGGCGCGTTGGATCAAGACTGAATTCGGTGAAAAAAGTAGTGTAACCGCGGTTTTCCTCACGCACGCGATCATAAACGGGAAATCACTCGGTGCGTTTTTGGGCGTATTGTCTAGCAGTTGAGCCCGTAAGCTGATTGAGACACAGGTCTTGAACACCTATCTGAATCCGAACAACGGAGTCCCCGTGCCCATTACGTTGAAGCATTTTAGTTTGATGGCGGCCCTCGGATCGGCGTTTGGGGTGCGTTTGAGTAGATGCAATTGTATAGGAATAGGTGCTAATTTCCGAGGGTGCAGGACCATCACTTATACGAACGCATCAAGATGGGAGCGCCGTTCTATGCGACAGAGGAAGATTATCTTTCCGGTAGTGGGGACCAAGCATTGTCGATACTGAAGAGATTGCAGAAGGGGAAGGGAAGAGTGGCGAGACTGGGTCCACCCCCATCAAGGTCGAGCCTGTTGAGAATCGACCTGTGAAAGTGGAGCCTGTCTCGCCCTCGGGGGCGGAAGCGGCCACGACGCTCAGCGGCTGCGACTGTAAGCTCGTACGTTGTGCCAGATTCGGATGATGAGGCTATCATGACGGCGGAGGACCGCGGAGACGAGTATGCAGAATTCCGCAGCATTTCGAGCAAGTTGAAGGACAAGGGCAAAGCTGTGGAGACGGTATCGCCACTGGAACAATGGGTCAAGGCGCTAGGGAAATTGCTAAGGATGAACAACGCAAGGTGCGCCCCGTTTGGTTCAACTTTGAACGCACTTTGGTGGCGTGCTAACATGTGTTGTCTCAGTATCGGGAACAGAAGAAGCAGGCGGACAAGGAGAAGGTCGAAGGTCATAAAGTGCGCCTTTCAAAGGTGCGATTGTGCTCTAAACGCGAGCGTTCGCTGACGAGCGGTGCAGAGCGACTTCTTCCGTTCGCTGACAATACAGCTGCGCGCCCTGCGCGAAATGGAAACGGAACAACGCATGTTCCGCCGTGTTTTCAATGGCGAAGATGGCTCGAGCGATGCCGAGGACGAGGAGTATGTCTGTCAAGGCGCATGCCGAGCGAAGAGGCGCCGCCTGACGGCGTAGCTCGCGTTGCACGAAATGAACGAATTGAAACGAAACAAACTTGCATCTTTCTCAGCATTCCACGACAGGGTTTTCACTGCATATTCATTATTTCCTTACCTCTGTCTGTAACTTGATACATAGCATCAACCTCAACAGCACTCAAGCAACAGGCACCCAGCACGCACTTTCTACACGCACGCTTTCATACATACCAATCATAATAAATACCGTACATAGTCGCAGTCGTAATTAATACTTCAGAAATCGAAGAGCAACGATGACATATGCAAGTATCAACGAGGACTAGATATCAAACAGGGCACAATATTTAGGGGAGGTCAAAGCTCTCTGAACGACCCGATTCAGATGTCGAGAATCGGCCAGAATCGATGTCTTTTCCAAGACTCGAGTCTGAATCCGTGTACCTAGACCGGAGGAAGTAATCGACTCGCTATCTGAATCGAGCTCTGAATCAAACCTTGAGAAGGTTGTCGGCGTGTCGCTTCGAGACCTTGACCTCCCTGACACACAGGGCCGCACACACGCCGCACCAACATGGACGAATGAATTTTTAACTCGAAAGACTCCGGGGCTGCGGCAACTGGTAGCCCCAACTGGTACCCACGAGGCTACCTGAAGCTAATAAAATTTCCAGGCAACATGTACTGCCCTCCTCGCCGTCTCTCTTCACAACTTCAAGTCTCTGCATGAAATCAGCTGTCTTATCCGCCTTGCCTTCATTGTCCCTGTCGCTGCTCATGGGTGGGTTGGCAGTATAGCTGTGGCCGGAAAGACGTATCAGGGTAATGGCCTTGGAACTTCTGGATTTCCAAGCGTAATTCGCCAAGTCGACACAAACTCCCCGGTTACGTCTGTTTCCGACCGAATCTTACTGTGGTCCAAATGCCCAAATTGCTCAAGATGTCGCGAACGCGAATCCGGGGGACCTCATCGACGTGTACTGGGTATTTACCCGCGTCCCGAGGCAAATACTCTAATAGATTAAGCTTGCTACTGTGTATTTTAGGTATCCCACCGAGGGACCATGGTTCCACAATGTAGGACCTCTACTCACGTACTTGGCAGCTGCGGTAGCGCCTCGTGCACGCAGTTCGATGCCTCGCAGGCGATGTGGTTCAAGATCCAAGAAGCCGGTCGCGACGCCAACGGGTGGGTGCAAGCTCAGATGAGTGCGTCCTCGTTCCTCACCTCGGATACCTGCCTGATCCGTCGGACTCAGACACCGGAGCGCCAGCGAACTTCACCCTGCCCTCCAATCTAGCACCAGGCAACTATCTGCTGCGCCACGAGATCATCGCGCTGCAAAATGCTGTGTCTGAGGGGGTGCAGAGTTTTACGCAAGCTGCAGCCAGCTCAGCGTTGGCGGCTCGGAATCTGGCGCACCGACGCAGAGCGAACTTGTTAAACTCCCGGGCGCTTACTCCGCAACAGATCCCGGGATACTTGTCGATGTAAGACGTTGTGTGGGTTGCTTGGGCAGTCTAACTGATGAGCCCAGGTTTATACTGACCCTAACGCACCGTATACGTTCCCTGGACCTCCGATCGCTGCATTCGTTTCACGAGGCGGTAGCAGTGGAGCCTCTCCTGTTTCCTCCCCGACATATTCGTCGAGGACCTTGGATCTCTGTCGCCTTCTAAGACGCCTGCTGTCAACACCCCGGTCGCACCAAGCGCTTCCGGCGTTTGTGGACTAAGGAGGAACGTGATGATTGCCGCATCGACTCCCAACACAAAGAAGCGGTGGCATCGTAGCCTCCGAAATTTTCCGATATTCCGTAGATAGCTGATGACGCCCGGGGCGGAGGAGTGGTGTAGATCGCTACTAATCCATGTCGCGGAGATGGTAATTAAACGGAACAGACATCGGGCTTCTATTGTATCAGAGTTGCGCACTAAATATGTACTGCGAAGTAAGCAAGCATTTCAAACCAACAGTCATCATGTATAGTGACTCGTGAGTAGATATCCGATCTCAATTTGCCTGCTTGGCAGCGCCTGTCTGCGCCGGGGTCATGAACATCGAGAAGCCAGCACCGGGATGGCCGAGACTCTGTTCTTCGAGCTCAATCTCTCTGCTTTGTTGAGTGAGGGAGCAAGGTGCACAGCAGCAGGCGAGGAGGAAGTCGGAGGCTTGATCGCCGCGGACTGAATAGCGCGAGCGGGTAAGCTGGCGGCCACCCATGCCGATAATGCCACCGCAGCCAAAACAGTGCGCCAGGCCATCTGTGGTGCTGTAAGCTTGAACTCAGAGTCGGCATAGAGATACACGCACACATGATGCTTTCGTTGCTGATGATACCCTCCATGGGGTCCTTGCTAACAGCACCCTATGTAATCTGTTAGTAAAGGCATTGGAATGAGTTGACTCGGTCGCACATTATTTTCGAGTGCCTGGTACCTGGCATTAATACGGCCGTAGGAAACACAGGGAAAGAACCATGAAACGAGGCCTGATGTATCAATAATTAATCCAGTTGAACGAAGACCAGGAATCAGGGTGCCCACAGGTGAGTGGGTCTCCGAGACAATCGAATACCCCAAATGACCAGTCTCGTTCGCCGTCAACGAAAGGCAGATTGTTCGCGTTGCGGTTACCGTCGGTTTGCATGGGCTGCGTGGCGCGGGGTTGCTGGTTATACTAGCAGAGTGATCGTTCTGATGATTGAAACGGTTGGAAGAAGAAGGAACTTACAGCCATTCGAAATGAAACTTGAATTCAAAGGGAGTGTGTCGGCGTGTGGAAGGATAAAGGAAGCGCACTGCGTTGGAAAAGACGGGAAACTTGCTGGAGATAGCAACGACAAGCAAGCTTTTATAGGGTCTTCGCTAATACCTTAAGTCTATGATGGCCAACAATGTCGACGCCGCGATAAGGTGAGTGACATGCGGCGCCGGCCGTCGCGAACCGTAAGCGTCGTTCAAAAGCGACTCGTACAGGATGACTAGTAGTGAGTGTCAGATCAAAGTGGATGAACTGCCCAACAGAGCCAAGTTCCATCCTATCGGGGCTTGGCAGATGTGCCAACTGCCAGTGGCATGCTCATGAGATCTTGAGAACCCGAATGGGGCAAAGCACGATCAGTTTGCTCTTCATTCCCGGCGTGTTTGGCATGAGCCAGCGCGAAAAATTCAATAGCAAGGCGCGCCAGTCAACAGCTGGTTCCACAAAAAAGAAGGGCAAGAACAAAAATCGGAATGCAGAAAGCACTGTGGATCCCAATGCAGACATCGTCGTCCAAAAGAGCAAGGAGCAGCAGGAACTTGACAGAAGGGAAAAACTGAAAGCAGAGGTAGGTATGTGCTCTTCCGCGTCGTTTTGAGCCAGTTTTGACCGCAGCACCTTGCAGCTTGCCGCTCAATCCGACTCAAAATGGAATACTAAGAAGCGGAAACGCCTAGACAAATACATCGTGCGCAGGCGGCCAACAAGTCGGTCGCTCCAATATTGACATTGCTACAGGAGAAAAAGCTGAAGAAGGAGGAGCGAGTGCTCATTTTTGAAAAGCTGTCGTACGTCGCGCGCCATATTCCCATCACTGGAGGCTCAATCAATTGCGCCCTAAGTCAAAGTCAAGCTGCTCTTCCGACGACACTGCATCTCCAATCTTCTGCCACTCTCGGGACAGGCAAAGCCACTACTCATCAGGATCGTCTGGACAAACTTGAGGATCAGGAAATTCGACGTGCATTGGATGGCCGCGCTGGAAAGAGACGGCGTCAGGACGACTCTTATGCCGTCACGGGACCCGATTCCGACGTGGACGACGAGACAGCGAATGACACCCCAGTGGCTGGGCCTTCGAGCCCCCCAAAGACATTGGCTGTTGGCAGCGCGTTGCAACGCAACCCCGATGGAAGTGTCGTCGCGCCCAAGATCTTACCGAAATCGCACGGGAAACAGGTGCGCCGCGTGTCCAAGTTCCTTACATCTGTCATTGATCTTGACATGTAGAGTGCTTTCAAGTCTTGGAAAGACAAACGAAATACGGCGCCTGAAGTTGAATCCGACACTTCTTTCGACAGTTCAGACTCAGAAAACGACCCTTCAGAAAAAGAAGATGGCTCTGACGCATGGCAATCGGACGATAACGAGGCTAGCGGCGACGCCAAGCCCGCTGAACCTGCACCACCAAAACGTAGTTTCAAGGAATGGGCTCTGAAACAATTGAGCATCGCCAAAGGGCTGGATGTTCCGTCGGAGTCGCGTCCCGTCGACGAGCCATCCCTTTCCGCTCCTTCATCAGCTCCGCCTCGCAAAAAGCAGAAAATGAACGATCCAAAACGGGGTCCGCTGGGGGAAGATTTGCAGCTGCCAACTACTGCGTTCGCTCAGCATGTCCTCCACTCTTCTTCCCCTACTTCTCTGAAATCCGTCCCTGTGTCTCGTCCTGATGATGTCAACGAGGCCCGGGTCTTACTTCCTATTGTCGCAGAAGAACAACCGATAATGGAAGCCATTCTCTTGAACCCCGTCGTCATCATTTGCGGTGAAACTGGCAGCGGGAAGACCACTCAAGTCCCTCAGTTTCTTTACGAGGCTGGGTTTGGTACTCCAGGAAGCGGTGAGTTTTCTTGTGCTTTCCTTCCAAGCTGCACAACTCATTTCCCAGATAACCCTGGTATGATTGGCATCACGCAGCCGCGACGAGTAGCAGCGATGTCGATGGCTGCTCGCGTGGGGCATGAACTGTCACTCCCGACTTCGCGTGTCTCCTATCAAATTCGATACGATGCCACAGTATCTCCTTCAACCTCCATCAAATTCATGACCGATGGTGTTCTCCTCCGAGAGCTAGCCACAGATTTCTTACTGACCAAGTACTCGGTCGTCATCATTGACGAGGCGCATGAGCGCAGTATGAATACCGATATCCTCATCGGTGTTCTGAGCCGTGTTCTCAAGCTCCGGGAAGATATGTGGAAGAATGGAACCAAGGACATCAAGGTAATTGCTTTTGCCCAACCGGTAATGATTCAAGCCTTATCCATGATTGTAGCCGATGCGCCTGGTTATCATGTCGGCAACCCTCCGTGTCAGCGACTTTGCCGAGAACAAGACTTTGTTTCCAACCCACCACCAGTCATCAACGTCGAGGCTCGTCAGCATCCAGTGACCACTCACTTCAACCGTCGGACCTTTTCAGACTATGTGGCGGAAGCCGTCAAAAAGACGACTAAAATTCACACCCGGTTGCCGCCAGGCGGTGTCCTCATCTTCCTGACGGGGCAGAACGAAATCACGGGCGTCTGTAGGAAGCTGGAAGCGAGATTTGGTGTCAAAGCGCTGGAACGGAGGCGTCGACTGCATGAGGCAGCCAGCAACGCTCCTGATCAACAAGATGAGAACGTCGAAGGGGAGATTCGGCCCGCACAAGGTATGGTCTCAATCCAGTGTCGATATCAACTACCGATCTTCGCTACTATCTAGCGGATGTGGAAGCCGAGGACATCGATCTGGGCGACCAGCAGATGGACGGTCTCGCATTTGATGTGGACGCTAACATGGATGAAGAAGATGATCCTGAAGCGTTGGATAGCGATGGGGATACGGAGGAGCGCCAGCTTGACAAGGAACTAGGATTGAACCCCGATCAAGTCGATGGCAAGTTTTGGTCTGACTGGATCGTATGTGTTTCTGACTTGCTTTGCAGCTCCGATGCATGTCGTCCCGCTGTACTCCTTGCTACCCAGTGAAAAGCAGATGCTCGTTTTTAGACCTCCACCGCCTGGATGTCGTTTGGTTGTTGTGTCCACGAATGTGGCGGAAACATCCCTGACCATTCCTGGAATCCGCTATGTCGTTGACTGTGGGCGAGCCAAAGAACGGCGCTACGATGTGGCAAATGGGGTTCAGGCTTTTCAAGTAAGCTGGATTTCTAAGGCATCTGCTGCCCAACGCGCTGGACGGGCGGGACGCACAGGCCCCGGCCACTGCTACCGGCTTTACTCTTCCGCCCTATTTGAGCATCAGTTCGATAAATTCTCGCAACCTGAAATCCTCAGAATGCCCATTGAAGGGGTTTGTGCTGCAAATGAAGAGCATGCACATCGATGCCGTGGTTAATTTCCCTTCCCGACACCACCTGATCGCGCTACGTTGGCCAAGGCAGAGAAGGTTCTGAGCCATC
>QVIE01000294.1:0-13003 GCA_013387415.1 Panellus pusillus | reverse complement strand
GGGGGGGTTGACGGGCTCGTTCCTGTCTCCGGTGCAACTTGCAAGAGGTTGAAATACAAGCCCGGTACTTTCCGGCGCCGGTAGCACAACCCGTTGGATCGGTGACAGGGAGTAGGCAGTATTGAACTTGACGCGCCATATTCACGGCGTCAATAAGCGCCGATGCGCCACCGTCCACCTGATGCGCGTTGACGTACGTGGGACATACGGAAGCTTAGCGGGATTGACAGACTTTGAAGGGACGCGTGCCAAGGGTGCCTGGTCCTGTGGCCCTGTGGAAATCGAATCAGGCACAACAGAGTTCGGTTAGCGGCGGGGAGCTAGCACAGCACCGAGTTAAATACGTACGTAGAACGTGGCACGGCAATTGACTGATACAAGTGCCAGGTAATGTCGGATTAGTGTTCTTTGCGAGACGTTGGTGTAGAGACAGGCATAGAGCAAGTGAAATTGGTGGCTGACTCGGAGTTGGGCCCGGGTTAAGGTACAGGAATTGTGGCCCGTGATACGTACGGAGAGCGCAAATGCTTTAGTTACTAGTATGAATCGGATACGGGGTGATATGCTATTCCCCGCGATCACCCGTGACTCAGAGTAAGAGGGACTTGCATTGGTGAGTCACAGAAACGCATACTGGAATCATAGCAATCGTGAGCCGGTTCGACTTTGGGACGCTGTGTAGAGCCAGAGATAGCTGAGATCAAGGTTCGTCGTTCGAAAGGAAAGAACGTGGCCATGACTCGATCGAATCGAGGTAACAACCGATGTTTCCGACGGAATCGAGAAGGAAACAGATGAGTCGAGAGCTGCTGTCGGATTGTATAGATTTGGATCATGATCAAGCAGGCGGCAAAGGGAGATAAAGGGAGAGAGAGAAGGCTCAAGGGTCCCAATCAGCAAGGCAACCCCCTAAGAGTCTCCAAACTCGAACCTCATCGATCTCGTCCGTAACAGCCTGAGAGGTCAACGTGTGAGCAATACAGCTTTTCCAGGAGCCCAGGATCCGAATACGGTATCTCATGCTGAGAGCTGCAAACACACGATGAGGGAGCTGTGAGAGAAGCACAAGAAAGCAGAAGGAGCGCAATCCACGTTGAAGGTCTGATCGAGTCAGAGACAGAGAAGGGGAGTTTGCCGACGATCGCACCGCCTGGGGCCCTGAGCACTGGGATCCGCAATTTAACGCTCTTTTCTGGAATAATACTGGATTCGGGAGGTGGGAGTGAATGCGGCTTCGCCGTTCGGGAAACTTGCGCTCACTTAGACTAAGCGCGACATGGAGGTTTTCGCGAAAGAGTGATGACATGTCCTGACATGTCTCGGTCCGCATTTCCGTCGGCAAATCGCGGGGATGTATCAAGACGCCGGAAGCCCGTCGGTCTCGCGTCGGGCTGAGGCCAAACAGGGCCAAACGCAAATCTATCCAGTAGATTTCCTTTTGTGGGTACGAACTGCGCATTGGTCGTGTAGGGCCGGCGGTGTCGCCGGCCTGGGAGTGCAGCACGATGTTGTCGGCTTTCGAAGCCCAAGTGTAAATAGTCAAGAAAACAGAGGAGGAGAAGGGCATACGGGCGAATGCATCGCCGGAGAAGCTGGTTTGCACGATTTTGTCGGTAATGGTTGATAGATGGTGGGAATCATACACATAGGGGGCGAAACAAGCGAAGGAGACGGAGAGCCATCGATTCCATCTAATAATCCGCCTGCCATCTTGTCAAAGAAAAAAACAAGGGCAATATGTTGCTGCCACCCCAGGTTGCCGTGCATACCGCACGTTCATCTACTCTGTTTCCGTCTTGGCTGTGTCATCAATTCTTGTTTGATGGTTTGATGGCGGGCGCATCACCGCGAAACATTTCACAGAATATTCCTCCGACGGGATGGTCGGAGGATAAAAGTCGGTGGTGTTGCAAGCGAAGGCTGCGCTCGCCTGCCAGTCAGGCGTCGACGTACATATGCGCATGGTCTTTTTCGGTTCATTTATCAGGTGCATAGCTCAGCTCTAGAATAATACTTTTCTTCAAGAAAAAAGCCAGAGAGATACCGTGGCTGGCTGCCTCAGCCACAGCTACTGTACATAGTACCGCGTTCCCGGCAACACTGAGATCTCATCACGATATAACCGCATCGGCATCAGTGGCTTGTATCCGAATCGGGAAGGTGAACCAGTCCGTGCGGCGTGCGACTCGATTCGCGATCGCCTGATTCTGACTCTGTCCGAACTCGGAGTCGTATATATACCGTCCCGAAAAATATGGCATTTTCATCGCCCCCTCCGCCCACAATGCACTACTCACAGGCCTCTTCCTCGTCGTACGCATCCCGGAGCCCGTCTGGCAGTAGCAATAGCAGTAGCAGCTCACCCGTTCACGCTGCCTCCCTTGTCGACCCATCTAGTCATTCCCCGGAACTTTTGCACCTCATCGATGTGGAGCTATCAAAGCCTGTAATCCGTGTGTCTTCGTCCTCTACCCTTCCTGAGTCCAATGATTTACTTTTCTATCCTCTAGAATACGTCGTCGATTGCGTCTCTGAAACCGTCGACTTCGCCATGGGACGGCCCACGCCTTCGAGTCGCGTTCGAAACCTCACGCCCTCCCCTTTCCTCACAAAATTCAAATCCTTCACACAAACCGTTCTCTCGCGCGCAGAAGTCCGCACCCCCACGCTTCTCGTTGCATTGGTGTACATCGCCCGTGCCCGTCCACACCTCTCTATTGCGCTCGAGCAGTACGCCCTCGAGCGCGTGTTCCTCGGGCGCTCATTCTGCGCATCCAAGTACACTAACGATTCGACACTCAAGAACGTCCATTGGGCGTTATGTACCGGGCTGTTCGGACGCAGGGATGTGGGGCGGATCGAGCGCGAGTTTCTGGATGTGTTGGATTGGGAATTGGGTGTGAGCGAGGCAGATGTGCTGGCCCACCACGAGGGGATCGTTTGCGCCGCTGCCTCCTCTGCGCCAAAGGCAGCGCCGTCGCGAGCCACAGTGGATAAAGCCACTGCGTACCGCAAGCCTGTGCAGCCCTACCAACGCCGCGCATCTGCGCCCGTCATTCCGCATCTCGCACCGTCCCGCGCTTCATCTACAAGCAGCAGCGAAGACAGCATGTCGCCGCGTACGCCGGAGTCTGGAGCTATGGACGTCGACTCAGACCCCATCCCCACCCCGACGAAGACCAGTACGGGCAAAGGCGGTCTGCAAGACCTTCTCAGCGCGTTCCCCTCCCTCCCCATACCGATTCCGGTTTCGCACCACAGGCAAACATACTGCATACCCGTCTTGTCTGTATAGGCGGCATTGCCGCCCACTTTATCTGTCGCATTATCTTGATCTCCAGTCAACGTTGACAACACGAGGAGAACCTAGCGCACAGCCCCCTCTCAACCCTTTTCCTCACTGTCATTGCTCAATCCATGCTTTCAATGCACACGTCGCTCGCTATCCCGTCATCTCTCTTGCTCTCTGCCTCGTCATCTTCAAGCCCGCCGCATCTACCATGCCATTTATCTTACACTGCACGTAAATATTGATATCCTTAAATTCGTCGTATTTACTATCGTAGCCACAACTTATCTATCACTCACTCGCAATATGTTGTTGTGCATATATAGTACCAAAAGAAAGCGGAATGCAATTTTGTTGTTGTAATCTTCGGGTGATTGATTGCGTTCGATCTAGACGTCGACCATACCCAGGCTGCCACGACGTCGACGTCGGGCGCGATGTGGAGTGAGACTGATTTGATTCGATTCCGGGTCGCGGGGTCCTCGGTGCACACCGTGGCATGCCGGGCAAAGTGGTTCCGCTGCTGGATACACGCGAAAAGAAGCGTTGCTTTTAGACGGCGCGTCAACTTTCCTGTCTAACACGGCTACTTACAGTTCTCGGGCTAAGGTCACGGTGGCGCAGTAAGGCTACACGCGTTCAATACTCATCTTGTTCGATGAATCAATTCCAATCGCAATCAATCATGAGGCCTTAAGGCGTGGCCCCGCGCGTTCGAGGCGTGTGCCACTGCGCAATTTTGCACGTATGTAGGTGGCGGTATGTATATACACATGTACCTTACAACCTCGAGTTCGCCGTGCGCGCGCCAATCGATAAGGTTTTCGGAAACAGGGTGAGCGAAGACGGACGTTGATTGCGATGACGATCCTATTCGACTCCGCGATTGAACAGATGCGAAAGAATCGGTTCTGATGATCCTTGTCGGCGATCTACCAGCGCGACGTCGTTCCGTCTACATTCGACAGCAAGAGTGCAGTGAAGGCGCACAGTAGACATGTGGCAATCTGTAAGTACATACAACGCGCATGCGAGCCACCGAAAAAGACCGACGTTGCTGTATTGGAACGGTTCAGATTCGCCTCGGCTTGCGGGGCTTAGGGATCGAGGCGTTGACTGCGATTTAATCATTGATACTCGGTCGACTTGTAGAGGGAATGCCTTGGAGTTGACGCGAGTTCTGTTGGTCCGCACGCTGTCTTGCGATGCGATCGGCGTGGCGGGAACGGCGAGCAAGGTATGACGCTAGGTCAGGATTGAGTGGATGCGGAGAATGGTCAGGGTTTTCTGTATCGATCGTTGGCACGGTAACACAGAAATTTTGAGAACAGAAAAAACAGACTATGCCGCAGGTGCGGTCGGCGGCATCGCGTCTAAATGAGTACCAGGACGGGTGAAACCCTGAATGAGTACACCGATTATTACCCTATGTGCGGGTTGCCTGCGGAGTCGGTCCAAGGTCATGCTTGGGCGCGCAATAGCAATGGAAATGAAACAGCGGACGACCACTGGCAGGCAGAAATCTAGACATAAATCCATGAGTAAGACGCGTGACAGTGAAGAATATACCGAGGGACCAGTACTTGACTTGATAGCTTGGACGCTTATGCAGTGCATGCCGTAGGGGCGCGAGACCCTGAATTGAATTCCCAAGCCATCAAGCGGGAAGCCATGTGGTGGAGGTGTCGACTCGGACTCGTCGCACGCAGTCCTTACGCTGAGATGATAAGAGACCGCGATTTCCGTGCCGTTTCCGCGGTCATGACATTGAGAAGACTGGGTTGCTGCAACGAGACAAATTTTGGAGATTGGAAAATTGAACCGGTTCACAGGGCTAACACTGCATAGTGGAAGGCATGAGCATCACGCCCAAGAATCGGTGAAGCACAGATCTCCAAATATTGGAGCTCAAGCTATCCAGGAGGCGACAAAAACATAGTCACCCGGAATCATCTATGATACACAGGCATACGGGTCTGATTCGGAGCCCGTTCTTTGCAGGGAGTGCGAGAGGTATCGGAGCCAGGTTCATGGAGAAAGTTGCGCCGGACCACTTTTCTGACATGGAGTCGGGTTCGAATATACCTACCGGATACTTTGTGTGTACTCTCCTAGGTGACTAGATATCAGAGCCCCGAATGTATAATGCGTAGTTGAGTGTGTGTACAAGATCCGCACCTGTCAGGGATGAGCGACAGTGGGCGCACACATGCGACGACTCCAAGGAGTGGATAAAAATTCGAAACAAGGAGAATGGGTATAGTACACGGCCTGGATTCCGCGCCGTAAAACACAGATCAGATCAAGGGGTACGGAAAAAAAAAAAAACACCCGGGGCCCCTTTTTTTTTTATCGGCGATTTCTGGGCACCTGATCAACCCTTGAAACACTACTAGTTAGAGGTGGAATATTGTGGGTGTTCCGCCTCTAAGTAGAGCTCTTTTATGTAGTTGTCTATGCCGCCATTAATTACACCTTTTCCTCTCCATATAGTAGCTAGAGAATGGTACCATCTCAGCAGTCCTCCCGGGTGGCCATCAAACTTCCATCACGGATGTCCATCACCGCTGTCAACGTCGCATCGCCGCATCACCGTGCAACGCCATCATTCCCGCGACACTTCTGATTGATACCGCATCGCTCCCGCCCGTCGCCGTCGCCGTCGACGGCGCGCTGGCCCTTCCGCCCCGTAAAATCCCAGAAAAATTAGGCATGTATTGAGCATATATACAAACATTTTCCGCTCATAAAAACACGTGCCACAATCAAATACGCTACGTTACGCTATGTCGGCTCTACTAATGAGTCCGCGGCGTGCTGTCCTTTATCCTGTGTAATGTCAATGATTTGATCGAAGGCCTCCACCAGGCCCTCGATGCCCTCATCATCCGTCTCGTCGTCATCTTCCTCTCCGGCGCCCACCTGTCCCGCTGTTCCGCGCGATGACCCTCCCACGACATGTCTGAATCCCTCTCCTGTGGCGCGTTCGGATCCCACTGCGGCAGCCTGTTCGGATCGCGCTCCCGCAGCGCGTTCGGCTCAGCATCCTGTGATAGGGTACTTGCTGCTGTTGGCGGTGTGTCTACGGTGGTGGGGATGCGGCGCGAGGTGGACTGACTGACTCCAGGTATTATCGATCCGCTGAACCCGGGCTCTTAGCGAGCTTGACGAGCCGTTTCCTGTGGCCGGCATTGAAGCGCCCCTGTCGCATGCACATGCACATGACTTGGTGTGCAAGCGCGTGCTCACCCGACTTCCGCAGCGCCGCCTCACGGTGGATTAAGAACGCTTCTTCATCACGCATGTATGTGACGAAGCGACGTATTTCGATGTTAAGCCGTGCGACCTCTTCCTCGGCCCGAAGCAACTTGAAATGCTGGTCCATCGCTAAACGACCGGCAGGCCCCGCCCACTTCTTCTCCAAGATATCCGTGCGTCCCAGACGCAGGAGATCGAAGTCCGCCAGGAAGGCGTAATCCGCGACCTGTTCCCACGTCAACGTCGGGCGTCTCGGTATCATCGCCTCGGCGGCGGCATTGTAGCGCACAAGGGCATTCTTGAGGGCTTTCGACCGTACTTGTAGGGATTTCGCGATGTGCTTCCGAAGCTTATAGGCTGCAATTGAAATCAGTTGATACAAGCACTCCCCTGAGCTTGAAAGCCGCACCTGTCCCAGCCATATTGACCCTTGTGAGCTCGAACATGCGTGAGATCACCAGCTTTTGGATCTGATCAAGCGCACGACGATATCGTCGCTCGCTGACCAGTTCAGCAGCTTCGATCCACTCGCTGTCTCCCGGGACCCATGTTCGCGTTACGCCGAGCCGGAGCTCAAGGTCATGAACGAGCGCGAGCGATTTGTCTCGGAGTTCCTGTGCGTGGCGCCGCAGGGTTTCGACACGGCGCGTTTGCTGGACGGCGGCTTCATAGCCTTCGCTCCCATCGGCCATGATCATCGGCATGTCCATACCCCTGATAATGTTCAGACTGGACCTGATTCAAATGTCAGTGGGGATTGGAAGCTGGAGGAGAGAAGCTTACTCGTGTTCTCGAAGGTTGACCAGTTTTTGGTAGTACTCCATCTTCAAAGTCTCCTCGGGCGGCTCGGTCGACAGCGTTTTCAAGCACTCTCTTTCCTCCGCGAGCCAGGCCTCGAATTCGGAGCGGTCGGTCACATCGAGGCTCGCCATTGACTCTTGCAGAACCGGCCACGTTGCCTGGACGTCGAGAGCGCGCTGGTACTTAGTGCATAGGAGGGAGGCTGGTGGAGCTGGTGAGTGTTACATCGAGACATATGGATCGCATACTTACACAGTCCTGCGTACGCGTCAAACGTGTCTGCGTGCTCTAGATAATTGACGATTGCTTGTTTGCGGTGGAAACGGGATGCGTAGCGGGTGGATGACGCCAGTGCGTTGGACTTGGAGAACCAGGCCTCGCAGAGCTCGAGGACCTCGAGCCCCACGCCCCTGACGTACTTCGTAAGATTGAAGGCCTGGCATAGTCGGCAGTGGCCGAGGCCATGGAAGGCGCCGACGAGCGACTTGTATTTGCTGTCGCGCGCTAAAGGACCGAGCTTCGGATGTGCCCGCACCATCTTGCCAAACTTGCAGCCGATGTCGTATCCCGAGGCCAGTTCGCCGAGAGTTTTGAGGAGGTGGAAGATGACGGCGAAGCCATACTTTGCTCTAGAATAATTGAGTTAGATCACGTCAAAGAGGGAGGCGGAGACTTACAGTTCACCACTCTTAATCATGTCGCAAACAAGCAGCACGAAGCCATGACGGCACAAGGATATAAAGATTCCCGTCTCCTCGTACAAGCCCCAGGCCTTCGCTGTCACTTCCTCCTTCATGTTCTGCCAGCGCTCCGCACAGCCGTCCGACTCCTCATCCCAATCCGAGTCTGGCACGAAGCCTTTCATCGCTTCGTCCATCATGCCCTTGGCCCACACATCCACCGCCTCTCGCGACAGATAGTAGTCGCTCGTTGTTTCGCGATTATCCCTACGCTCCTTCGAAGCCCCCGGTGCTGTATTTCCCTCGTCGTCGATGACCTCTCGTTCTTGTCGGTGAAACCTTTTGAGCGAGTTATTCCCGTCCATAGTTACAAGGAGCGGGAGCTCCAGCTCGGCTCTCCTTCGAGCTTGTACATGCATGACGGGCATGCATTCTCGAGCCGCCAGTTCGGGGTATCACGACCCAATGTCTTCTGCACGCGCGCACGGACCTTGTCTCGGATTGCAAGGTACACGTCGAACGCAACGGCGAGCTGGCTTTGTAGGTGCTGGCGGGGGGCAACGCCATGGAGATCGCAAAGTGTGCGTGCAAACGCTTGCGCACCGAGACGCGGGCAACGAAGGCGCATGCAGCGAAACAGTTCGAGGGCGCGGATGGTGATGGCAACCTCGGGGTCGAGAGGTGAGACGGGCATGATCCCGTGGCGCACAAAGGAAGATGCTATGAATGCATCCCCCGCAACGAACGAGACGGTTTGATGGTCTGCGTCTGCAGATGATCTCCGCGTCAGTCACCTGAAGGGTGAAGAGGGCGGCAGTGCGCAACTCACCGAACGTGTCGACGACCAAGACGGTCTGTGTACTCTGGAGAGTAGCGCCCTCGGGAGTTTGTAATCTGGGGCAGCGTTGACAGCAGCGAGGTCCCAGTCCAGGTAGGCTTGCGTCATGGCGTCGAGCTGCAGAGCAAATGCATCGACTAGCTTTTGCGTGCGGTCCGCACGCGTTCGATAGTCACGGCGGCGACGGTGCGAGCGGCTACAGCAATACACTGCTCAGCCAAAACTTCGGCAAGAAAACCGGGCAAGACTTACTTGTGGTTTTGTCGTAGTTCCTCGGCCAACGATATGTCCGCGTGTTGGGGATCTTGAAGTTCCTCACCCGCGTTGCTGATTTCGAGGCGGGTTTCACCTCGAAGGACATCGTCCATCCAGTCGCCGTCGTCGTGTTCGTGAGCTTCGGGTATGTCACGAAGCGCAGCCTCCCTTTGTTGCTCCAGCTGTGTGAGCCCTGTTTAAAGATGTAATTGAGGCACAGTGCTTGCAAAAAGAGTGAAATTCAATGAACCCTCACCTCGTCGACGGTTTACTTCTGCCTCCGCTGTTTCACGATGCAACAAAGTTGCTTGGGTCCTGTTGAGGCTGCTGGTGGCCGGAGCAATAGCACCATGTTTAATTTGATTTGTTCGGGTGACGTGGTAGCGACGAGAGGAGACGGTGGCAGTCTTGAGTTGGTTGTTGCGGCGAAGTGTATACATCAACGCGTCTGATCACGGGGTACTGTTGTGTTGTCTCTCCTCTCACCTTCACTCTGCGCTCCGCTCGTCCTCCGACGCCAACTCCTGTCTCGACGCCTAAATCCTGGGCTCGTCGCACTGAAGTGACTGAACGCCGCACTCTTCAAGTTCGCGGCCCTGTTCGAGGCGCCAAAGTGCGGCGCAGACTCAGACACCGACCCGCCTCAAACCGCTCGAGGACCCGACAAACCACTTTCCCTGGTAAGTTCGTTCTTTTGCGCATTGTCCCGCTCGCTCTCGTCACGGTGTGGGCCTCGACGGCCTACACCAGGGACTCTGGCTGCACCGTGATGACACACGAATGGGACGCGCGAACCTTTCTCCTACGCGTTATTCACGCTTTTTGACATGTTTTCTTGCAGAATTATGGTGCTTTGGTTGCTGGGTGAGCAAAAGGGACGTGTTTTCCCTTGGATCGTACTGTACAGCTGAGATAGGACCATATTTCACCGTATTCATTGTAGATCGTACCCGCCCAGTACATTCAATTTGCATTCTCAATGCATGAACTTCATACTATGGACCTGTGCCCTCCACGAAGCAGCTAATTAGCAGGATAATATGTGTCTGACTGTGCTCAGACATACTTCTATGTTTTTGATCGCGAACTGTTTCGGTCGCGAACATTCTATTATCTTGATTTACTGAACGTTGACGTGCATGACTCTGTTCAGGATTTTTTTTGACAACTCGCCGGATGATTACAAGTCGAGGGAAAGATACTCAGCTGGCTATCGGAATTGTGTAGCTGGTAGGATTTTTTGTTTCATTGATTTTGTGGTCGCAAACTGATCAAGCGCTACAATTGCAAATATGCAGTAGACTTGGTCTCGCTCTCGAACCATCTTCAGTCACCACCCCTCATGGGTCGTCCTGCACTTGATCCAGAGGAGAAAGCCCGCCGCCGTAAAGCATCTCTCGACCAATACGCAAGAAAGTACGTGCTTCCATTGCCAATATCCTTCTCTTTCCATGTGTGCCTACAGAAATGCGGAGAAATTGAGAGAGAAAGCAGCACTGCGAATGCAACGGTATGTATTCTACCTAATTACGCACACAGCGGAGTTAACCAACACTCCATCTAGCTACCGGGCTGCTATCAAATCGGACCCAACAGTGCAGCAGGCGTACAATGGACGCGTACAAAATCACTCGGCGACATACAGAGAGAAGAACAGGAAAGAGACTAGCGGCGAAACTCAAAATACAAGACCACCGCTCACGGGGGCTCCCTGCACGCCACTGCCTACGAAAAAACCTCCCCAGCATGTGCGCCCCCAGCCCAGCGGTGAATCTACCCAATCCTGCTGCAGATCTGCACACGGAGTGGACAGTGCCTCGACGCCAACACCTCCCGCACCTCTCGCGCCTCCACCGCGTGTCAAGAGGCACCGACGTGTAGACCGTGACCCGGACGAAGGCTTTTCGTCGTCCGAGGACGAGTGTCGACCAGACTACAGATTGACATACAAGAATGGGCGGCGAGAGAGTTATTTGAACGCATATTTGCGTTATCACAGGGACGTGAGGGGGATTGAAGTGTTCAAAGTAAAGTAGACTTTCAATAGTACGTTCATCGAAATATATCGTTATTATGCATTGTAGCGAGGAGCATCACTCTTCTTATCAACCACCATCATGCCTCCCCCACAGCCTCAGCCCGCGTCGCGCAGCAAACTACCGCCGGCGTCGTTGCCGCACACGCCCCGCTTACCGCCCGCCGACCCAGAGGAACTGCGTATCCTGCTGGAAGCCGCCGTACCTCGAAAGCTGGCAGCAGCAAAGAAGGCCGTATCCTTCGGGGACAGCGCGCCACCTGAGGACACCAGGTGCATCAACATCTCCTCTGACTCCGAGTCGGAGGATGAGGCGGCGCAGGTGAAACAGCCCCGGGCAAAGGCAGCCGCCAAATCTGCTGCCAACATTTTCCAGCGTGGATCTGGAAAAGCCGCCACATTGCCCGATGCTCTGGTTAGATCGCGGCGCCCCACCTCACGCACTCCCAGCCCAGAGAAACGCCGGGCAGTGCCGTCCCTTTCCCGCACCCAAGTCCTTCGAAATCGGCACGCACCCCAAGTCCTTCAAAGTCGGCGATGATGTATGCTGTGGCAATGAAGTGGTGCAGGATGCGTGAGTACAATTGGTGAAAACAATGAGAGCCATACTCACTCTCCCGCAGCAAGGAGGCACTCAAAATCCTCCGAGCGAATCCCAACGCGAAGATCTTTTGGTCGGCAGATGATGATGAGCTCGCGGAGTTTTTGGAAAAAGCGGCACAGATAGAGTAGATTATTGACATGTAAAAGTTGCACCGAATGAATTTACTGCTCAAACGACGTGTATTGTGGTGTGAGTCTGGAGAAATCTGAGTAGTAGAGGAATGGCGAAGTAACAATGAGAAAAAAAATTACGTGCAAGCAAAATCGAACTTGGACCAAATGGTCCAAGTGCTTGCAAGGTAAGTCCCGTGATACTGTCGTAGTACGATCTGGTGTCGCAAGCCCCTGGACCATTTGGCCGGGGGTAAAACACAGAATCATTGAATATGACGCAATATTAGAGGCGGCGGTTTTAAAAAATATATGTATAGCTCAATGATTGACACTTTCTGTTGAATACGTACTACCAGCAACTTCTACGCCGCTGCAAATCCGCGCCTTCCTTTCCCATGCCAGCTGTCAGCCTCCCTTCGGCGCATTCTCTCCGCAACCCGCACAAGCCCACCCAACCCGTCCGCAAGAGAACCTCCCGTCTGACGCGCAGAAGGGTTCGAGCAGCATCAAGGCTGCTGAGAAGCGGACAAGGATGCCACTCTGGCTCGCCTTGTGGGCGAATTCAAGGACGCCCTCGAGGAGTCCATCAACGCCATTGTGCGCGAGGTTGGCATCAAACAAGACGCCGCACGTGCCATCCTGACCAATCGCTCTGCTGCGGTCATCCCTCGGGCACCGAATGTCTTCAACGCGTTGGTTCACGACATCATGGTCAAGGATGAGGAAGGTGCCTGTTTTTCCTTCAGTGATTTTTGGTTTTCGTACTCATTTTTTCATACAATACAGCGGGCAACTCCAAGCGCCCCCTCAAAGAAATCCAGCAGGAGATCAGCCAGCGCTTAGCAGCAGCAGGCGTCAATCGGGTTGAGGACCTCGTCACCCCAGAGGAAAAGGAGCGCATCATCGACCAGCTGCGGGAAGACCGCAATATCAAGCAGATCGGTATCCGCGCTACCGCCAAGGCCGTGTCCGCTGATAGCCTCAAGACTCTCCAAAACATCAGTGCAGAGGTAAGCTTTTATTCGTCTGGATCTGGTACGGAGATTGAATGTGATGCATCTTAGTCCAAGAATCTCTACGAGCGCACCGCCGTCGCCGGCTTCGGCTTTTATGTCGGCACTAACTCGATG
>QVIE01000296.1:0-20923 GCA_013387415.1 Panellus pusillus | reverse complement strand
ATAATGCTGGCAGGTACGCACATGTTCCTGATCCGATCTAAGTACGCTTCTAAAGTCGAGTTCAGGAGCTAAAAGATTTCGAAGATTGGCCGGTGGACTTGTCGTATACTGCGATTTGGATCGCAACAGGAGTGGGCGTGGTTTCATAGAATATCTCAAGGAAGAAGATGCTGCCGTTGCTATTCGAAAGCTGGATGGGCAGACCCTGGGGGTCATGTCGTCCACGTGTCCACGAGCGTCAGCGCTCCTCGTCGACCATGTCGTTCACGTTCTCCTGCCAGCTGGACCGTGGCTTGAGTCGCTCACGCTCTCCGCAAGGCGGACTTCTTACCGACTCCCCAGCCCTATCTCCAAACCCAGTCACCAACCTTCCCGTCACTTCCCAATATCTGCCGAGCAGTACTCTCTACGGACAGACCCCCGAGCCGAATCAACCCGATTCGCTCATTCCCCGTACACCTTTGAAACAGCCATACCCGTGGTTCTGCGTCCCGAGTTGCTCACCTATAGAGCTGCCGAGTCCTACCGAAGTGGCTTATTCGTCGAAACGGAAGTGTCAGAGGCCACAATGCCCCAGTCTTACACCACTTATCAATGCATCGGCTGCGAAAGACGTCTGCAACGCCTTTGATCAGTATTTGCGATCGGAATATGAACGTTGCCCAGAGCGATATTACTCGTAATCGTGAGCTCGTATTTCTCCATACAGTGACATATCTCAATTATTACTTTGGCCAGTATTTATGAGACTTCTCTTCTCATTTGCACTCTCCCCGCCACGCAGTTCACTTGCTCGTCTTGTCATCACCTTGCTTTCATAGTCTGCATTTACATGTTCGGCCAAGCCACCACGCAGCTGTTACTCATACTCATGATCACCTTTTAACTCTCTCTCATCTACTGAAGTCGCAATACACTATCCACTATGTTGGATTTTACACTCTTAAGTATGACCAAATGACTGTCCGCAGAGATGTATGTACTCTACTAGCTACCGTTTCTTCTTGGTGCCAAATAAATCAAGGAACGATACCTTGTCCTCCCACCCATCCCGGTTCGTTTCATTTTGCCAATTTGCGCAATCAGGGAAGCACAAGCGTCTGCGAGGGGATCCAGGTCGTTGGAACCGGTGAGCACCTCGTTGGCGAGGAAAAGTTGGGAACTGGGAGACTCTGACGGAGCAAGAAGACGTATGGAAACAGCTTGGGGGGCCAAGGACGCCGCGACGGTGAAGAGGTGTGAAAGAGGATTCAGAGCAGTGGGGATTGTGTGTGCGAGTGTAGTCGCAAATCTCGTGGGAGGATCGTATCTAACTCCAAGCATTGTGAGAGATGCTCGAGGCAGTCGAATCGAAACCTGTCGCGCACCGAACACACATCACGAATACGTTATATCCGTTCACGGGGACTTTCTGCCGGAAAATGTCGGCGAAGCGGAGCAATGCTCTCCCATTACTCGTGGTACATTCCGGGAAGACAACAAGAGGGCGCGCAGCGTTACTGCGAATCTCCTCGAGGCTCTGATAGCGACCTGCAGCGTCTGATGCTGCCACCGGAGCAGTTCCGACCGAGCAAATCGCCGACAACAGCGAAACTTGACGGAAGCCGACAATGGAACACGGACCGTACTGAGACGCGCGGCAGACGTTATGTTGGCCGATCCTGTGCCAGTGCGACGCCCGGGAGTGTGACTGATTGCGTCTGAGGCGGGAGTAGGAGCAGCCGAAGGAATGGACTCTGCTACTGGCATCAAGAAGATAGGATTGAACCTTGAATACGTGAGCGATATTGCTGCGGGATAGAACGTAACACATACCGGGAGCCGAGCCAGACGATTTCAACCCACGAGACCCAGTTAGATACAATGAGGTCCCCGGCACGAGGTTTCCATGTCTCGACGTGCTTTGCGCCACGACTGAATTGGTTGTGTGTTTCTGGCATGTTTTCTAGTGATAAGATACGCACCCTCGTTTTCTAGTTACATTATCGACGGAGATCCACGGTATTCCGAGAGATAAGAGCGTAAGCCGGGCGGTGAAAAACGTGAAGAGCCGAGTAATGAAGCGGTGTACAATGGGACGGGGATCTGGCGAAGTACAGCTGACGTTTAGATGAATGTCGGCGGTCTTACAAATGCCAGAGATAGGCCTTCCACGAGAATGAGATGGCAAACAAGAAGAAGAAGCACCGAAGCGGTGCGTACCACGCCGACAAGCAAGGCGACAGGAACGAGTAATTTTTGGAGAAGAGTAGGGGGAGGGGAACGAGGGGTAGAAAGGGCTTGTTTGACGTCAAAACGAGAAGAATGAAAGCCGGAAAGGGACTTACCTGGACGCCAGTGCCGGGATCTCTGTACGCGCTGTATTTCTCCATGATCGTGACTCGTGAGTGACCGTGTCTCAGCCGCAGCGTGCTTACGAAATCAGTAGTGCGTACCGCGTCCACCATCGGATCCAACCGCCATGTCTCTCGAGGATACTTATTCGCCACCTCAGCAACGGCCAAAATCCTATGTCGCAGTTCTCAGGTCCTTCCCTTCTGCCGTGTACCGTCGCTATATGAAACTTCCTCTGTATGGGAAGGTGCGTTCCCCGCACCCTGTCTCAAGATGGCTGTTGAACTGGTGCAGCTCATATTCTGGTTCTGGATACTGTTTGAAGTCTCTTTGGGTATTTTCTGCAAACTGGTCCTGCTGGCTCTCCGTGATGCCTTGAACAGTCATTGCTTTCATTATTATTACCCCGAGCCGTGTCGCACAATTGTACGCTACTACTACTTCTTTCTTCTCAGTCTCTTCGATAGCTAGTCCCATAGCCTCTACGACAACGCGGAGAGACTGGCCCGGTATCCGCTTGGTTGGCTTGTGGTCGGCTCCCTCATCGTTCTGGTGTCGTTTCCCCCGATGCACGGCCACACCACTCTAACCACCATCTGTGGATTTGCGTGGGGACTCAAGGGATTTCTCATTGCAGCGCCGGCTAGTTTGCTAGGTGCAGGCTTGTCCTTCTGTACTCTTCGTTTCTTCTTTCAGCGAAGACTGCGGGCATTGTCGAAAGGCAACGAGAAGTGGGAAGCCTTGGAAGCGGTTGTCGTAAGCCCTATAATTGAACACTTTCCCCCTTCTCCTCCAACCCCTCAAAGGCGGCTCAAGGTCTCCCGTTGATGATTCTCATCCGGATCTCACCTCTCCCGCCGTAAGCTACCATGCTGTACGGATATAACCAGTTCGCAAACATCACTAGATGGGTGTATTCCAACGTTTTGTTCGCAGTGCGTTGTTTCCGTATTCAGGCAAATTCTCCCGCTCATCCGAGCGATCTAGTCTATCGGATCTGTTGCTCTCTGGCAATTCCTGCTGGCAACCTGTTTGTATTCCCCAAGATTTTCCTGCAGGTGTTCATAGGCTGGAAGGTCGCAAGAGCTCCTCATCCTGGTTTACAACCTTGTTCTAATTTTTTTGGTAGATTGCTGCTCTCTCGGATGGTGAACAGCGGAACAAGATGGATACTCGCACGTATCCTTCGCGTCCAACATGCAAAGACATTCTAACACGAGTTGTCTCAGAAACCAAAGTCGTCAACGGTCTCCTGATCGCGAGTGGCATCTCATTTGCTATCCTTGCAAGCTGGTAAAACAACAATCCGTGTAGAAAGCTCAGATTGAATGCTGATTTTTCCAAAGGTTGGTATACACCTCAGTCCAGAGCCACATCCGCAAGCTCCCTGAATTCTCGCCCGAAACGGACGAACTTGCGGCGGAAGCTATAGAGGACTCGGAAGACGCTCCTCTTTTGACGTCAAACTCAAGAGATGTTTGAATCATGAGTGTGTTAAATGGTTAGATATATCTGTAGAATCCATAATCTCGTTGTACACGCGGAGAGATTCAATAATAGTGGAGGAAAAGCAAACTAAAGCTGGCCCCAATGAGAAAGACGAGGATAAACAGTCGTCCGTCTTTTGCCCTCCTCTTTGCCTCCTTGAGCTGAACATTGCCTTTCTCCACCGTGGAAGCGGTCACGATCACATCCTCGTAAAGTTGATCCGTCAATTCAGTCTGCTTCGTTAGATGCGTCACCAGCTCCATCTGCAAAGCACTTATGTCCATCAACCGGGATTCTGCAAGTTGTACGGCCTCGAGGGTGTCTTCTACATTTCGGAGGATATTGGCGTTCTCCGCCTCAAATTGTAGTATTTGTGAGGCGGAAAGCTCGATATCCTCCTCGTCCTCGTCGTCCGAGGGAGGGGTATGTCGGAGAATTTGACGTTCGAAGGGCTGGGTCGGGGAGGCTCGAAAGGTGAAGGAGCACCGATGGTCGCAGCAATCAGGCTAGAAGGCCAGCTGCTTCCTGTAGTGCCGGCCGGTGGCTCTGTGTTGAATAGTGGGTCAGCAACACCCATGTTCAGCGCTTCCCTCGCCGCCCCCGACCCCAGAGTCTTTGACCGCTCCAACTGGCGCTTCACGCGTTCTTCCTGCATCTCTTTCTGGTTCTGGCTCGCCTCAGCCAAGCGGCGGGTGAGATACCACGTAATGCTGGAATGGTGGGCTGCAACGAAATCAGAGGACAGTGTGGCCTCGTCCTGCCGAAGTCGGGCGGGAAGAAAACGCGCGAGGGGGTTCGCTTTGCTTGCCACAAGTTCGAAACGACCTGGAAAACCTCGTCGGCGTCTACGACACGTTCCGTTGATAAATATTCCGCACGCTTTTCCAGAACTTCCATCTCTTTAACGCGATCTGCGCACCGCGATAGAATGACTCGGGCCTGCAAGTCAATCTGGTCTCGTTCCTGATGAGACAGATGGCGTATTTCAGCCCACGACTGATCAGGACCATCGAGGTCGATGTTGCGCGAGGATTGACGGTGAACCGAACGCGAATCTACGTTGAGATACGGTCGACGTATATTCGCAAGCATACGCGTCAGGGTGCTAATGTGGTTAAGCTGGAGGGCTGCATTTAGCAGAGCGGAGGGCGTTCACTACAATGTTCGCACAATGATATATGCCTCCGCGACGTATTTCTTTTCTGAAAAAAGCTGAGAACTGCGGTCAGAGTCGTTGGGCTGCTTGGATGTTTTGCGCCTTTTGGCTGCGGGCAGGGCATTTTCCTTTTCGCGGATGACTTGCCGGAAGTCCTGCGTACGGTTTACAGAGGGCATTGAGGTGTCATCAATATCGCCACGTGTAAAATTTCTCTTTACTTCCCGCGACATCGTTCTGTGTTTACGGCCCCTTTGCGTTCAGCCTGGCGGCCTTGTATGTGCGCGATAGATCAGCATGGGCCTTGTTTGAGGCGGACGACGTGCATCCCCGACCGCCGTTTGCCATAAAAAGTCTACCGACATCTCTTTTCCTCTGTACATATCGTCGGATGATATAAATTGCTCCGCAACCTTAATACACCTTCCTTCCTTCCGTGAACAGTGTCGGGAACAGAGTCAGAGCTCGAGAGCAACGGTGTATACCAGTGTTTGCCGCCACTTCCTTCGTACTACCAAGGTGAATTGAGTGCCCTCTTGCAGCCTGTGATGATTCAGAGTGGAATCTACATCTACCCGTGCCCGTTAGAGGACTGTCTGGGTGGAAGAGAAGACCATTTGTTCTAGATACTGCTGAGGCTCTGTTCTTAAAGATTCCGCTTTCTCGTTCATGACGCTCAATTCATTCTCGATTCCTTTTTGCAGAAATCAACATGGATCCTCGCAGAGCTCGTGACCCCCGCCTGGCTCGTGCAGACCCGCGTCTGCAGCGCGTGCAAAGAGATAGCCCTGCTCCAACTCCCACGCCGCCTCCATCTGCTGTCTCGCAACAATTCGGATTCGAAAATGGTGCTACGTCGTCGCAAGAAATCGTACCCGAGTCTCAACCAGCGACTCCATACAAACAGAGACCTCTGTTCTGTGTAGTCTGCGCCAGCAATCAAGTAACTTCCACTCTTGTGCTTCACGACAGTGAATTGACTACGATATAGAACCGTTCCATGGAGGGTCACTTGACATTGTCGTCCGTCTAGCCCCTTTAAATTATTCACATTATCAAACTCACTGCCTTCGAAGGAGAGCAGGATTCCGCGTCATTTCCTCTGGCACAGGTTCCGCTGTGCGATTACCCGGTCCTTCAATAGACAAACCCAATATTTACTCCTTCGGGACACCTTACAACACGATTTACGAAGAATTAAACGCTAAAGATCCTCGTTTGTGAGAACAGTGAAATGGCGCCCTGCTATTTTAATCAACTTATGTCGCTTTCGTTTCAGATATACGGCCAACGGAGTCCTGCCCATGATTGATCGAAACCGACAGTTGAAGATAGCTCCCGAACGGTGGCAAGAGACGAAGACAGTGGCAGACATTGTAATAACATGTGAAGAACGGTGCTTTGATGCCGTATGCGACGGTATATGTTCCCGAGTCAAAAGCCAAAACGTCTACAACAAATTCTCTTGCAGACCTATTGATGCGGGGAGGAGAATTTAATCGGCCGGTTCACATAATCAATATTGAGATCAAGGACAACCACGAGGAGGCGTCGATTGGAGGGCAGGCGATCCTTGACCTCGCCACAGCAGTGAGCTGCTCGTGAGCCATATCAATGTTTTCTTCTGACACATGCTGGGATAGATCGAGAAGGCGCAGGACATTGACGAGGACATTGACGGGATCCTGCAAGTGCAGCAGGAAAAGCATCCACATAGTTTACTGCACGCTGTAGCATTTTACTGAAAATACAAGAAATACGATCAAATAGGTCACTGTAAGAATGATTGATTCTATTTGTACTGAGCCAAACACTGACGCGTAACTGGACGACGCGTCCTACCTCTTACCATGGCCAGCGCAGACGGCGGTGCATACAGCTACTCCCTAACCGTCTTCTCTCCCAGCGGGAAGCTTGTTCAAATAGAGCATGCTCTCGCCGCAGTTGCAGGGGGAACCACCAGCCTTGGAATCAAAGGTGCGACGCTGAATGTCCTACCGACATTGGCAGTCCTGAACATTCCTCGAAGCTTCCAATGGCATCGTAATAGCCACAGAGAAGAAGTCATCCTCCATTCTCATCGACGACTCCATGATTGACAAGGTCGCCGTCGTATGCCCCAACATCGGCATCGTCTACTCTGGAATGGGTCCCGATTTCCGTGTTCTGATCGCAAAGGCACGAAAGAGCGCGCAGGCCTACTGGAAGATGTATGGGGAATACCCGCCTACACGGGTGCTCACACAGGAACTTGCTACGGTGATGCAGCAAGCCACGCAGTCCGGGTCAGTACTACTTATATCTCAAGTCTGACCAAGCTGATGGTACAACACAGTGGTGTTCGTCCATACGGTGTATCTCTCCTCATCGCAGGTTGGGACATCACACGAGGACCTACGCTGTATCAGGTAGATCCCTCTGGTTCTTTCTGGGCTTGGAAGGCGAGCGCCATTGGCAAGAACATGATTAATGCGAAAACTTTCCTGGAAAAACGGTGCTTTTTCCTGCTCCATGCGTTTGTTTCAACCCACTGAAAACACACAACAAGATACAATGACGATATTAGCTTGGAAGACGCCATCCACACGGCTCTTCTGACACTCAAGGAGGGCTTCGAGGGTCAGATGACGGAGAAAACAATAGAAATTGGTGTCATCACAGTGCCTACCACGGCGGAGTTGGAAGAGGGGAAGGTCGGCGGCGAGACTGGAAGACCGAAACCGACATTCCGGAAGCTGACGGAGGAGGAGGTTCGAGATTATTTGGCATTGTAGACGCGCCTTGACACTTTCCTGTATGCTGTATATGAATCTCCTGCTTTCAGTTACAGTCTGATCCTTCCAAGCAGAAAGCATAGCTTTTGGACTTCTTGTCTTCGCGAACGGTTGTTCTACTCCATCTAGCTTCCTGCATGAAGGCTGTGTCGTTCATATCAGCGGCGGCGGCTAGAATTGGGAACATCTCCGAACACGTTGCATTTTCGACCGAACGCAGTCTTATGGTTCACCATCTACGTCCTTGATGCTGTGAACTTGCCCTTTCGTACTCTCCCCATCGTCAGTGACATCAGACAGAAATCTAGATCCAGCGATCAGAACGTCTAGCCTGTGTCCCATGTTTTTTTAGCTGGCTATCTAACAGTTTTGTCGCTCTGTCTGCTGCGTGTCTGCTTTACTAGCTCTGCTTCCGGAGTTTGAAACGATCCGCACTTGGCCGACTCTATCGCCTGATTGTATATATGGTTTCGCAACAGAATGCAAGAGCCCCTACAATGAGATAATGATTAGATCTCCTGGGAAGAGGTAAACGCCGCGCAAATTTGGTAGGCAATTTTGTTACACAGCTGTTCCTCCATGTGGCATTTTGAGGGCCCTCAAAAGAGGCGTAGCCGCACAGCAGTGGGAATATATAAGGAGTCATATCCAAGTCTCCGTCTCCAACCATGTCTGACCCTACCATTAACAACGCGTCGCTCCTGAACAGGCGCAGAAGAGCCATGATCGCCTGCACAAATTGCCGCAAGCGAAAAATCAAGGCAAGGCTCGCCCTCTTGAGCGCTTCGTCGACGCTGACCCGGACACAGTGCCAGACGAGCGAGGAGCCCCCTCGTCGTCCCTGCGCAAGATGCACAAAAAGAAACCTCCCTTGCGAGTATGTCGCTGTCGAGGATGAAGATTCTTTCTCTCAACAAGAGAGCCCGCCTTCCCACCCGTCTCAGTTGTCTTCTAACCCGGGATATTCCCCGCCTCCAAACTCGACTCCTTATCATCATATGGCCCGCCTTCTACAGGGTATTACACCTCCAGCGCCGCGGGGGTCACCGCGCCGTACCAGCGAACTGCTGCGCCACATCCATCCGTTGCACCAGTCTATGCTATGCAGCCGCAGGCGACTTATGGAGCTGCTCAGTACGGCGCACAGGGCCACGCCAATATGCCGTATGACTACATGCAAGCACAATTCTCCCCGCCAATGGCAAATCAATGGTCGCAGGCATTGCAGCACCAAAGGCGAGTCGATCGCTTACCCATTACGCTTGCGAAGCTGACTTCGCGTTTTCAGAAGCCCGTGCAACAACTGCGGTCTATGTCCATATTGCCGCAGATGATCCAGGCCATTGTATTGCTCTCTCTCTCTAATCTCTGCCCGTAATTGTCATCACCGCTATTTTGTAATTCAGACCCGGCGTCGTTCGAAACTTAGCATACTCAAAATGTACTTAATTGTCCTGCAATTTGATACAACACCCGATACACCCGCACCGAGAACAGAATCGAGGGAAGTCGAAGCTCGAAAGTAACGGCATGAGCTCGTATGTATTTCCGACGATACAAGAGCTGTCGAACAGTTGTCCCTCAAGGATCAGTTCCTTGTGGCCACGCGGTCGCCGTTTTCTGATGGTCGTCACCACGTTTTGCATTTTTTTTTTGTGGATATCGAAACCGTTTTGCATAATCTTCTCGAACACACATTGATATGTTACAATTATTACAACGGTCGGCACAGCTGTGCAGAAGGCACCTAGGCACCTAGAAAGGCCAGTCGAGCTTCTCACCGAAGTTCCAATGCACCGCTTTGACGGAAGTATCTGCATCGAACACGGGTTAGCGAAGCGTACACCCACCATGAAGTCACCGACATTCTTCCAGAGCATAGCTTCCCAATTCCCGTCCTAGACGACTGATTTATGCGCTATCTAGGCCAAAGAAGCTGGAACTTACCGATGCCCTAGCAAAAAAAAAACGAGCATTCGGACCAAGAGAGGATACGGTGAGAAAGGCAGACTCACGGATTGTTTCTTTCCGCCGAACGGGACGTTGTTCGACAACATATTGTATTGATTGATCTGTGGAAAATTTGTACCTCACGCAGGGGTTGTTCATGCCTTCTAAAACACATACCCAAACCTATGGCAAAAAAATTGCGGTCAGAGATGATCTGTCAAACAAGGGATGTCGTACTGTCCCCGCATCCAGAGCAGAAGACACTCGCATGCACTGATTCGCATCGTTGGAATGCAGACCGGCACCCAAGCCGTAGCTGGTATCTGAGATTTTATTTATCGCCCGTAGAACTTTTTTGGTCACCGAAGGATCTCACCGTTGGCAAGCGCAATGGCTTCTTCTTCTGTGGTGAATCTGCCAACGGAGAGCACAGGTCCGAATATCTATAGCCTTCCCTCAGACGCCGTTGTTGCGGCGGACACAAGCGGCTGATACTTACCTCTTCCTTGACGATTTTCATATTCGGGCGGATGTCCGTAAAAACTACAGGAATCAATGGACGCGTAGAACCGTGGTGGCCAACTCACTTGTCGGATCAACAAAAAAGCCCTTGCCAGGCCCTTCATGGATGTCAACTACTGGGAAGAACAATGTTGATAAAGACTTACGCTTCGTCCCTCCAACAACGACCTTTGCACCCTCTTGTTTACCGGACTCGATGTAGCTCCAGACCCTATCGTATTGGGCTTTGGAGACCTGGGCAGTCAGTCGGTCAGTCCGGCTATTAGGCGCTGCACACAATAATAAACATACAACGGGTCCTCCGGTTGATTTCTCATCTAAACCATCGCCGATGACTAGCTCTTTGACCTTGGAAACCAACAGCTCCACGAATTTGTCGTGAATGCTAGCTCAAAAAATCAGTCGAGCTGATGGAGACTAGGGCGATGGCAGCAACCTGTCCTGGACATAAACCCGCGATCCTAGCCGCAATACACTCAGTGAGATTAATGCCATCTTATCAGTGTATGCGACTAACCAGCTGTGCAGTCTTGACCTAAGAAATTTGTCAAATTCAAACGCCCGGAAGAAAAAAAGGAGTAAAAAACGGCAAGGCAGAAAAAAAACAGATTCGACGAGACACGATACAGCCTCTAGACAAGCGGGCGGAGCTTAAGATCGTCGGAGAAGGCATGGAAGTTGAAACGGGTTAGGCGCAGCGAGACCTTGATTGCGCCACTTAGGTTCTTGCGACCACGACCCCCGCTTCCCCATGCGCGTTCTTAGAGCTCTTCCCCTAACTTCCCGCCTATCGCTCCATTCCTCCAGCATTGCATTCGAAGGAGCAAAGACTAAAGTCGACTTGCCAGAATTGTAGCAAATGCCAAGGGCAGCCCAGTTGGCAGCTGTACGACAAATGAATATCAGAGAAGGGTCCGCCCTACCACCGCTCACCTTGATCGAGATCGCAAGATTCAAAAATAAGATGAGGGCTTTTCCCACCCAGTTCGAGGGAGACCTTTTTTAGGTTGCTGGCGCTGCGGCAGCCATAATCTTTCTTCCGGTGATCGTTGACCCGTGAAAGCGACTTTGTCCACATCTGGGTGTGCCGCCAAAGCAGCGCCTCCCACAGAACCAAGAGAAGGAACGGTGTTCACGACACCCGCAGGAAACCAGCCTCCTTGACCAGTTCGGACAGTTTCTGTATGAGAGAAGTGATGTGCTGATGGAGTGGGTGTATAAAAGAAACTCACAAGAGCCGTCAAAGGTGTGAGCTCGCTCGGTTTCATCACGATCGTGCAGCCTGGTGGCAGATGGGTTAGGTTTTGTTCGAAGCAGTATTGACCGGCCGTTCATTACCTACGGCGAGAGCCGGGGCAACCTTCCCTAAGAAAATATCAGCCCAGGAAAGTCGTGTACCAGGATAGATTAGAGTACAAGACCACATATTCTGAGCGTTGCGTCGTGAATCAAGGCATTTGAACAAGATGCTCAACATACGATAGGGTAGTTCCATGGTATGATCTGACCGCAGACTCCGATGGGTTCGTGCTTCGTAAAAGCAAATTTGCTCCTATTGTCTACCTCCAGGGTCTGCGGGGAATTTCAGTTGGAGTCTATGTTTATATATTCCCACCTGTCCTGCTATCTTATCGGCCCACCTAAGGTTAGGGTTAGAAAGCCGCAAAGCAATAAACGAACAATGGTACCAACCTGCATAGTAGCGCAGACACTTTGGAAGATTGTAAGTTACACAGATCAACGCCAGCCACGAAAATTTGAACTATACTTGAACGGAGTCTCCAATGTCAAAATCGCGAGCGACTCTGACAGGTTTTCCGTTGTTGAGGGCTTCAAGCACCGCTAGTTCCTACCCGAGATTCAAGACACCGAATCTCAAAGTCGCGGCTGTATGAGTACCTGAGCATCCCGCTCGATCAAGTCGGCGAGCTTGTTCATCAACCGAGCACGCTCCCAACCAGTTACATTTTTGCCCCAGGTAGTTTGGAACGCGGTGCGGGCCGCGGCCACCGCGACGTCGATGTCTTTGGGGGAGGCGTTGACGACGGAACAGATCACTTCCTCAGTAAAGGGGTTGACAGCATGGATAAGATCGCTGGAGTCCACAGAGGGGACGAACTCGTTGTTGATAAAAAGGCCGGTGGGGACCTTGATTTCAGTCGGAGAAAGGTTGGGGACGCGGATAGTTGCAATGTGAGCCATGGCACGATGGGCGAAAGCGAAGGGCAGCTGGGGCCTAATCGGGAAGGTCCCAATTAGCGAAGAGCTTCTCCGGCCGAACTAAATACCAAATGAAATGCATTGGTCACCCAAATCCCTCTCTCTTTCTCGGCGACGACGCGATGGGGAATGGCAAGTGCGACTGGTAAAGTGCTCGGATGACGTAGCCCGCATAACGAGGCTGGACTGGGAGGCAGCGCCGCGGCACAGATCAACGTCGCTTACGACTCTACGAGCCCATCACGCCAGGTTTTTCTATCTGATATTTTATTTGGGCGGCCGGAGAGGCTCTAAAGAAAGTCCCTCGAGCGCGGGTGGATTTTCTGATTTCATTGCGTCCGATGAAGCTATGCAACTGCTAGCCTGCGCGGTGGCAGCCATCGACGCTCGAGTAACAGATCTTCCAGAAATCTGAGCAAACATTCAATCACACAGCATCCACTCCAATCCCATCCAGAACCCCCAATGCTTGCTTCTCGCCTCATTCGTGCCCCCGCTTTCCGTCAGCTGCACACCACGGCCGCTCGCCAGTCGGGTCACGGCCATTACAACGTACGTTTTTCTGCCTTTTCTCTCGTATTCGTAACCGAATTGCCATGCAGCATCTGCCCTTCAAAGCTCCCTTCCAAGGCGGCCGCAATGTCCCCTTCGGTAGGTTCACCATTTCAGCCCACCGCCTATCCTCTCAACATCTCTCCCAGGTGTGACATTGACCCTGTACCTTATCACCGGCTTTTCCATTCTTTCGTTGCCGTCAAGCTCCAGCAGTGCGTCGCGTGCCCGGCATGTATAACACCGACTGACCTTCCCTTTAGGTGGAAGCGCGAAGCATAGTGGTTGAGACGCCCCCATAGATTGTTAGAACTATAGAAGGCATAGATTCTACCATCCGCACCCGCATAGAACAGCGGTAATAAAAACCCTCACTCCTCCAGGCCCGATACGACTTCTTCATATCTTTTGCCCTTCTCCCCTCCTTCCTTCGGACAGTCGCAGTTGCGCAGGAAAAAGTCGGCGTCTCCCTCCAGTGCATCCAACGCGCACCATGACGCGTTCTTCGCCGCCAGGGCAGTCGATGGACCTTCCCCACTGGCCAAAATGACATTGTGCACCAGCACTGACTTTCATCAGCTGTGACAGTACAAGCATACCAGCTCAACTCACCGTGACAGACCGTTGCAGTGGGTGTCATTTCCTTGACTATCTCAAACTTCTGACATTTTTGAGCTTGTATCAACTCGAAAAGAGTCTTGGTCGGATGGTGAGCCACGGTCTTCAAAGTTATGTGCTTATCATAGAATGGCTTCAGCACTGCTTCAAAAAATGCGTCCACACCGGCGGGAGTTGCGCTGTCGGAAATGTACATCGCGCCGATAACTGACTCTACCACGTCGGACAGTGCCTTGTAGAGCCTCCGATCAGTAATATATCGGGAGCACGATGACATTGCGTACTTTTGGGGGCTCAATATCATGCCAATATTGGCCCGGAGGTCGTTGTTCTAGCCGTGCCAAATCATATTCCTCCGTTCGTTTAGCTTGCAGCTTTTCTACGCAGTCCGCGACAGCCTTCGAAAGCCGAGGCACCAAGAGGAGGTGGTTGTGTAGACCGGCCGAGATGCAAACCGCAGCCAACGCGGAATTAGACACCATAGCTCCCTTGACTCATCGCAATTGGTGTAATAAGTCATGGCAAACAACACACCTTTAATAGAGTAAGCCCTCCGGGCGAAAGCCGAGGCTCGCGCTCGAAAACGTATCGAATTACCACTGCTGAATTGCAGAAACGACTAGAAGACTAGCGAAATTGCACGTACAGAAATCCAAGATGGCGTCCCCAATGAATTCTAGCCTCTCGTATGACACACGTTCAGACGCAGAGACCGACGCATGGGTCTGATATAAAGTCAATCAGATACCAAGGAAAAAGGAAGGAGCGGACCAAAGCTTGGGCCAGAAGGTGCGGATGCTTGAACTTATGATGAACAATAGCCTCCACGGCTTCAATGGTCTTGGGGTTGAGTTTCGCACTGATCGTCGGCGGGGGCATCAGCAACTTGTACCCAAAGTCCGACCACTTCTCCACGTTGGGGAATGGAAGATTCATGGCTTTGGCAGCCATGAGCGCAGTATCTCTTCCGCCAGATAAATAAGCAGCGCCGAGAATAGCTTCGGCGACATCTGCTACAACCTGGAACAAACAGTACATCTTCAATATATTTCGCAGACGAAATTCGGTTGGCTCGACCTTGTCTCCAAGTTTCTGTTCCGTGTCCTTCCGTTTTCTGTGGGATCCGGAAGTTGTCTGAGTCTCATCCGAGGCCTGAGAATTGGGAATCTGGAAATTCGGCGGCTGCCAGAACTTGAACCCGAACGGCCTCGACTGTACGTACGAGGGTAGGCCAGCACTTTCAAAGCTCTTGAATAATGACCGATTGCTGATGATACTTTGTCTGGCAAAATGCAGCGCCCCTTCCTTATTCGATGGCTCGTCGACGAAAACATAGATCGAAGCTAGATATTTCAGGAACGAATCACCTAATAAGAGGCTCTCGTAAGATTCGCTGAACTAGGTTCATTTCCTAATACACTCACCCAACAACTCTAAGCGCTCGTAATCATACTCCATTCGGGTAGCTGGAGCTGTGATGGCCATGTCTAAAAGGATGTCGCATATTTGATGATTGAAGAATCGGGCATTCAGTTCTTTGCCGAGCAAGAAACCATCCAACCGCCGGCCTATAGATGGGAAGAGCAACGCCATTCGGAAGGTGCTTTTTGGGGTTGTTCATTGCAAAGTAACAATGCCACTGAGACTTACCTCGCAGGAACCGTGAATTTCGCACACAGTTCAGGGATGAGGTCTGGTTAGATTCAGTAAGTATATTATGGAACAAAAGCTTCCCGCGTGCGTACACCTTGGCGGATCGGTCGGCTCTGGAGGACGCGATGCGGGATCGAGTCTCGAAACTGCTTGCAAAACAGACACCTCGACTATGGCCTGTCCTTCGTCTTTCAGTCCCTCGAAGTTTTTCAAATGAGCTTGGCAATATTCGAGCAAATTGTCATGATTCTTCGTGCGCTGTCCCAACGGGGTTAGAAACGCCAGTGTCGACGCTGCACGTACATCACTTACGGCGCAATCCTCGGGACAGCTCAAGGGAGTAAGGTCTGACCTCACCCGCAAAATGTCATAACGTCTTGTCAGCTCCGCCGATCTGTCCATGATCACAGCATCGTCAACGTCGTCTGTTACCGCCTCCGCTCGGCCGTATTTGAGTGGCATAAGCCATGAGGCGGCCGCGCGAGCGACAAGATCCCACGGGATGTGGTTCACAACGTCAAGGAGCTCCCAACGGCCAATCGAATCCGGACGAGCCCAGCCGCTAGGAAGAGGCGCGAGGAAATATGGCATGTCATCTACAGCGCAGATGAACGGCTTGTTTGCGACTGCTCTGCAAAGTCGCATTGTATACATGTGCAAGAAAGGAAGCCTCTCATTCGTGAGCTGAAGGGCTTTCCTTTCCATGTTTCTACTATGGCCGGAGTACTGGAAAAGAAGAGCTTGAAGGGATAAAATCTAGGCAAGGGATAGCGAGTGAGGAGCAGGATGGGTGCATGGACCGGTTGATTCGAATGCTTGACGGTTATGATTGTTGGATAGAGGGATGTCACTGCTCCGGTTGGATTCCTCCAAAAATCTGGCCCTTTCCGCATATAAATTTGCAATCCGGTACCGTCTATACGCGTTGATTCTTGCACCTGCAACTGAGGCCGTGGCCGAAAGAGAAAGGCCTGTGTGTCTAGAAGGCCGGCCTCCGCTAACTTGACACAGACAGCGAAGCATGCAGCACGTCTGGCATGCGCCATCGAGGGACAAGGCGGACCGATAACATTGTGGGCGGGTGTTCCAGGCAAAAGCACCGTACACACCAGGATGACGGCGTGGTGGAGGGGGTACTGAATTTGAAGAGAGGTGATGGAAAAGAGGTAGTGAGTGCTGTCGACGCAAGCCAGTACACGACCGTGGTGGCATCCTGTACGTATATTCGACCTCCCGCAACAGGATCCTCCAACGCACTTCCTTCTCCTACGTAGTCCACACGGCTAGGGATAACGATAGAACGAGGTGGGGCTGCGCTCATCGGCGAGGATAATAGGACGTTTTGCCAACGAATCATGTCTGGATGGGTAGATGATATAGACAGTAAATTGTGCCGATGTATATCGTTTCTTCGTTCCAGCATATGCACCAGATGGCTCGTTTTATCAGTCATCAGGGATCGACTGTACGCACGAGAAACGTCCCCTTCGTAAAGGTCGAACCTAAAAACTTTGAGATGAGTCTGCAGTGACATCGTTATCGGAAGATACTAACCGGATGACGACGACGGCCTTCGGTAGATCCAGGTCTTCAATGGACTGGGTAGCAACGAGGAGATTGTAGATACCCGACTTGAATTTACGCAAAACCTCTTCCTGGGTTAGACCAGTCAGCGCGCGTTGCGACATAGCATGCACGAAACCAGCCTGTTTCTCATCATCCACGATTGCATGGACCCGAATGAATGAGATCTGTTCTCCTAACATAGGGACAAGATCTGAGATAGCGAAAGCTGCCGCTTGTCGTTGCACTGCATTCAATGATATGAAGCCACGACGCCGGAAATATTCGAGCCTTACCGAACACAACGCCGCGGAAATCTTCACCGTAGGGCTCACAAGACTCAAGAATCTGTACAAGCCGTAAGAACTTGTGCGATACGTTAAAACCTCGTGAGTGAGAATCGAGGTTGGGCATCGTAAACGACCAATTTTGAACGGTGTCCTTGACCCTAGCTTTCGTTGTGTTCAGAATGTCGAAAGGACTATCATCCGCCTCGTTTTCGGAATATGGTCGAATGTCAATACGAACGTTTTTCAACGCACGACGCCAGACGAGATCGGCAGCGCACGCTCCAACGTCCAGCCCTACGTGACGTGCGTCGTCGAAGTGGCTTCTGAATATATCTTCTGATCCGTCAAACGAGCGGATTCGAAGAACTAAATCGGTTTCAACAACATCGTGCGCCTTGTTGTACATGACGACGACTTCATTTGGAGAGCCAGACGCGTCATCTGGTTCCGAGAGCTTGAATCGAAGCGGATATCAGTTTTAGCTTTTTTGGAAGACGGAATGTCGAGGCCAGCCTGAGTTGGGGAACGCTTCGTCCCGGAAAGAGCCGGTGGTACAACAGCCTGGAAATCGAAGGGTGGAGCTGGTCCAGACGAGCCCGAAGACGACTTGCTGGTTCCAGGTTCACCCGGGTTTCATGGTGCTGCTCCCTCCATTTCTTTTTCCAGACCTTGAGCATCAATCAACGCGTGAGGAAAGGACGGAATTGTATGCCCTTGTGTGGGCGCTCCAATTCTCCACTAGTAATGAACCATGCATCTTGGCTTCACTCCCTCGGCGCAACAGCAGACGACAGGCCCTCTCCGATTTCTAGGCGAACTCGTGCCACCCAGATCCATGTTTACCTGAGCGCCTGCCCACTACAAGTGTCTTGCAACGTGAAGCTGAGGTGTGGCACCCAAAGCAATCCTTCGTCAACTGCGACGCAGTCCGTCGCCTCCGAGCTCTCCAGTTCTCGAGGCCGAGGAAGAAACTAATGACAACGAAACTACTGGCCATCAGCGGACACTGAGTCTGTCCTCCTTGGCTCTTCTGCGTCCTCGATCAAATCATTGGGCTCTTCCTTGATTCAGCGTAGGCAGCTCGAGAAATCTCAGCCGCGCTGGAAGGAGCCACAGGCGAGCCTTCCCGTTCTTTCTGTACTTCACTACTGATGATCCGAACTCCACAGCCATATGAAAGCGAGTCCATGTTGTCCTGGGGCCGCTCGAATTGACATATTGTTTAGTATTGCGCGCTGTTGAACGCAAAGATAACGAGTATCTGATGGAGGTAAGGGATAAAGCATTTCATGTGCGTGCGGCCATCTGGATACGCCACACGACCTTGAAGTCAGTTAGCTTTTGGTCCGTATGAGCGGGGGAATTACACCGCTTCTGCATGCGATGAGACTAGGACAATCACATCGGGAAGTCGCAATCGTGCTACTAGGTGCTTTTTCGCGTTGGGTCAACCAAGTCGAGGATGATCAAATGGAAAACCCCCGCACAAAGGGCATTCTCAAGCCTTGCGTAACATCTCCCATTGTGGTCATTTTGAAATCGATTGATTTGTCGTTGCAGGTACCAATCTCAAGCTCGCCATAGATTACGGATTGACCAAGACCCAAGGAAGCGATTTAACAGCATCGTTTCTCCAAACGTACTAGCTCCTCACCATTTTGAAGGACCTTGACCGTTTAATTTGTGTACATATCAGACTTATCATGAGCCAAGGAGAAGTGTGGGTCTTAGGTCAAGCGGGCAACGTCGGCCTAGCTCTCAAGGCAGGCACTGAGGGACGCCCGGTTCAAACGGCGGATGCAGCTGTACGCAAGTTTGCCACCCGAGAACTGGGGAAGGCTGATCTCATCGCTACCCTTGCCGATTAGTGCGTGGCATCATTTCTCAAGAATTTTGAATCTCATATCTTCCAAAAGCATAGCGAATGCGACTGCTGATCTTTTGCTCATGGGCGCTTGGATGAACGTTTGCGAGGTTCTGGACCTAGGGCCTATCCCTGTAAGCCAAATGCAACTATGGTCATACTTGCCTCATTGACCATCTAGACCTACTACTTTGCTCGAGATGACCGAGTTTACAAAGCTTTCGAGGAACGTCTGGACGAGCATAAGAATGCTATCCAGTTCAAGTTGTCCAAGCGATTGAAGTGGCAGTTGAGGGTCCTGCGAACGGTTCTCGATGGTAGATCTACCACCTATCGGGTAAGACGACCGGGTCTGCCTCCAATATCCCCTCTAGAACTGAAACTGAAATCGCAGAATAAAATCGAGCTTTTGGCCGGGAACTGGATGAAGGTGAAGGCATATAGTTGATGTCACGCTGCTGTTTCTATTGCATACTGCTATTGTTGTACTAACATCCACAGACTGTAATGCATGGACTTTAGAGAGTACGTTAGTGCCTTTCATGCTCGTACAAGGTGCCCTGCTGGTCCAAGAACCCAACCAGTCGTGGCGTATCATCGAGCACAAATTGAATCCTTGTCTGTTCGCATTTCGTGCGAGTGTTGTTTCCTTTCGGGACACCAACGCAACGCTCCGCCAATGCTGAGTTTCAGGATTCCGTCGAGGACCTTGCAAAAGGATACAACCAATAATTCTTACCAGTTCCAAACTCGCGTACTAGTTCGTCTTGTGGGAATGATTTCACACTATTCTACTCGTATGAGATACGTAGGAAGTTATCCACTGAATAAATTCAATTCTTTCCACCAGTAGAAAGCACCAACCACCAATAAATTGAGGCATGCGAGTCCCAGATCAAGCTGAACAACAATATATACCCAGACTGTTATTAGAGGTGGGATCTGATGTTCTTTAGTTACCACACCAGCTCAAAGTACGTCGAGAGCACCTGTTGCATATTGACAAGATAGGAACCCATTTTAACAAGTAAAGCATCCTGGAGCCAGCAGCGGTCCCGATTAAAAACAGCAAGCGCTGCATTTGTGAGCTTTGCTTGTACCGTGACGCTGCGAACGAAAGGTTGTTTGCAGATTCCCAGTCCCAAAGCCTCACTTACTGTAGAACACGAAGATGGAGAGTACTATGTGCACAGGGAGTCATATACGAAAGGCAGGAACAGGGAACCACATACTTGGTACTCCAGTGATCAGCTTTTCGAGCAGGACTTTGACATTTGGGTCTTGACCATATTGCTGGAAAATCAAGCTAGCGTAGTCAAGGATGGGTCAAGACCAAGTTGTTGCATATTATGCATACATTTGCATTAACAGGAGAAGAAAAGAGCAGGGGATGATGACAAGGAAGGCATTGAATAATTCTGGCGAAAAAGTCGAGTCGTGAGGCAGACGAAGGAGGCCGGGGCTGTACCTTCGCCAGAAGATGCGGTTTTCAGGCGGGGTGTCGACTTTCTTCAGGATGCCTGACTCGTTGATGAGCCGCCATTGCTCTTCTTGAGGTATGTCCATGGCAGTCAACGCGTGAGCGGAATTACGTCACCTCCAGAATTTCTCCACCATGTCGGCTACTGAAGAGGACCTTCTGCAAATATTGAACGCCCATGGGCAACAATCCTGAGCTCTTTCAACTTCTCTCCCGCACTGTCCAGTAAAAAACGAAAAACGGGAAGGAGAGGTCGTCCTTCTCGTGAATAATCTCGTGGGATGAGCGAGCTCGAGCTCGGAGGTATCGTCCGTGCTGTTCGCGAGGAGCTGGGGAAACGCCAGATCGTCGTCGCCAGGGTCATTGCGGGACGTTTATGGTCAGTCCACGCTCCATTCTTTTCCTCACAAAGTGTTCATGCGATCATAGACGAGTCTCAACATGCCCGGTTTCTCTCTC
>QVIE01000562.1:0-19142 GCA_013387415.1 Panellus pusillus | reverse complement strand
GCAACTTGGACGCTGGTGTCGCAGTCCTAGGCTTGATGACGTTGATCGTGAGGCCTCGAGACAAGAGTATGAGCACGAAGAAAAGGAATCAAGTGTGCTCAAGGCACTGACAGTCCTCCGCGTCGGGCGTAAGAACGAAAAGTATGTCATTGACAAGGACATCGACCACCTCGGCGGCAGGCTATGTTCCGTTCATTCAATTCCTGATAAATATGATGGAATCGAAGGGAAGGATGTTCACCCTTTGAATATAGGTAAATCTACATCCTGCTGAGGGCACGCGTGTCCAAAAGCGATCGCTTTGCGCGGCGGGCCTGGTGCGTAAGGCGCGACGGGCACGGGCAGTCGGAAGCGGAAGGAGGTCTCCAACCCTGCGAACTCGGAGGTTTTCCACGCTGGATGAAATTGACGGCATATCACCTACGGGGCTGCGCGAAAGGGATCCCGAGGAAGCTCGTCGTGGTCGCGGTGCTCTGTCTTCCTACGAAGGTCGCGTGATCGAGGGTGACCGTGGACGCGGCAGTTCCTCTCAATGCCGCGGGTCCTTGAAGCAGAAGTAACAGTGCGAGGGTACCGATGACGATTGGAGGCGACATCGTGGTCGGGGAGAGAGTGGTAGGCGCGTCACGGTAAAGCCGGATCCGAAAGCATTCTATTCGGGTCGAGCGATCGCGAAATGCTACTTATGGCAATAACACGTCGATTCACGTCCCAGACTCGTGAAAACTGAGTCCACCAGAGTGAAAGAATCCGGCGCTCACTTGTATCTTGGCTCTGCGCCCGAATCGAGAGTGTGAAGGCCTTGCCGTGAGCTCCGGTCAATCCATTTGCCAATGTCATCTGCAGAAAGACGAAAAGGATCAGTCCCCAAAGCTGAGAATTGCTGAGATGTCTGATATCCATTTACCTCCCCTGCTCCTTTGCTTGAGCAGCAGAGAATGTTTTATGTCCCCGTGCGGCAGTGGGCCGTGTCGGTGCAACAGACCCGCGGATCAGAGATTGTTGACAATTTGACATCGGGCGGGTAGGGAGGCGGGAGACCTGGGAGGGCCACTATAAGTACTCACACGCCAGATATGGTGCTGTCTCAGAACTGCACATTGGCGATGGGTTTCGGAAGGTTTCGATGCCAAGTCGAAGACGGCAGTTTGCCTCGACAGTGTGCGATTTAAAAGAAATCAGATGTCATCAATTGATGATCCGTAGGTCCCGCTGTCGTCCGCGGAGAGCGTGATGAACAGTATGATGGCCTCCTTGAATTCAGGTCTTACCTTGGTCGTCCCAACTTCATCGGAATATGCAAGGGACATCAGCAGTGTACTTCATTGCGAGCCATACATAGACGTACGGTATTGAATTGTCTGCCGACATGGAAGCGGCGTATATTCTGTGGTATGCGCACCCCTCCGGCATTGGACTCGGTTGGTTTCTAGTGTATGCAAGCCATCTTTTACCATGTGAGATCGCGGTGCGAATAGCGCCGAACGGAAATGCCGTCGCCGCAACTGCGGAGCGCATGCACCGTGGTTACCCCGGCAGGGGCGCGCATCAAGCACGCATTAGGGCGTGTTTGAGGGCAAAGGCTAATTATGCAGGTGAAAATGTGAGGGGAGTTTTGGGAAGACTAGCATACCGGGATCCGTTGCTCAGTTGGATGGCACTTGTATGGCACCACCGGAACATGGACTGGAACCGCAGATCCAATTGTGTAAGCTCCGCGATGTACGATTAATTTCTGGCGATGAAAAACGCTGCAAAAATGCGCAACACGAGGCCGATGGAACAAGCACGCGCATAATGGTAATCAATAAAATGGGGAGGGAATCGCGGCGGACATGTGGAGTTTTGGCAGCGAACGTCGATATCTGGCGTGCATACGTACAGTACGAATCTCTGCCCCAGTTGCATTGCTGCGCGAGTGAGATGAAAATGCCAACAGAACTCCACTCTGACACCAAGGCGAAACCACGTTGCGATTGTGCTTGAGACTGTCTTTCCTTGCAACGCAGTGCAGTGTTCTGTCACTGTCAGCGCCAGAGTAAAAAAACAAACGTTTGACATACATATCATATGTGTGACTGGAACTATGTGGACCGAAGCTGTATGTCGAGCTTCTGAGAATTGTCAAAGTGTGGCTCAGCGGATCCGAAGCGGGAAGGATTGACAAAAAACGTACATACGAACATTGCCCGTACGACGTTGAACGGGACGGCGAAGGATGCTAAGTGATACTCGCCTATCTCATTTCTCATAACCGCAAGATTACCAGCTGGAAAAGACAGCCTCGATGGCTCGAACGATGAAGAGTTTCAAAAAGCCAGCTTGAAGCGTGTTTGCATTGTGTGATATGCGCAGGTCGGACCGAGCAGCGAAAGTTCATCGGTGAAATCGTGCAGAAGATCCCGAGGCTATAGCTCCGGCTCCGGTGCGTTTTGTACGGCTCAGTTCACAGACCGGAGCACCAAGTGGACGACTGCGATCCAACGTTGATGATGAATGGATAGGAAATGGCAGGAATGTTCGCATCAGTTCGTTATCAACAAGTTCTTGCCCACTGAAGTACTGAATCCCGGCCGGCGGCGGCCGAGTGTCGTCAGTAGATTATGAACGAGAACACGAACCTCATTCAACGCAACGCAGCCTCAGAGAATCTGTTCTCTCATACGAAGTAATATTGAATGAATGTGGCGGCGAACGTCGCATCAGAGCGGTACCGATCAAGCGGACATGCAGGTACTTTTTGAGTCTCAGGGCTGTTTCGAGGACCAGCACTGGCCCAGCTGGAACTGACTAAGACCAGGTGTCCCGGAACTGGGCCGCGCTTGAATGGAGCCGCCGACGTCTGGATGCTTACGTGACTACGTCGTGATCATGTCTTACCCCTGGTTTCACAATTTACCCATTCATGTTTTCCCCATCGCGATAAACAGAAATAGGACCTGCTTAAGGCGCTACGGCTACGCTACGACACGACATTCTTCTCTTCATAGTCGCAGTCAATGCCAGACTACAAGAGACAAAGGACGGATTCGGGTCCATCCAGCCTAGCAGAGTCTCAAAGCCCGTCTCCAGCAGCCTCGTTTTACGGGCACGACCTCCCACCGCCCGCCACATCTCCCGCTGCCTCGATCTATCTGCACTCTTCTTCTTCTTCTTCTCCCTCCATCGCTTCCGTGTCCTCGTTCAATTCGAGCAAGATCCTCCCGAAGAAGCCACTCCCGCCACTAAGCCCTAGCTGGCTTACTCGCTCGCCGCGGACGATCCCGCTGAGCAGTCCAAATATCATGCGAACGGACACAGCTCCCGAGTCACCGACTGACGTGCCAGAGGCAGAGCTGCGTAGACGACAGCTAGACAAGGCGACGAGGATCTTGGGCGAGACCCTTCCCATCGAGCTCGTCTTTCAGCCTCACCGTCCCATCATAAAGTCTTTTCCGGATCCACCAGTGCGGCGGTCAACGGACGGACCACAGCCCGAGAAGCTGCCGAGGGAGATGTTGACAGTGTCGACGGGGCGAGGGAACAAACTGACGCGCAGAGCGAGTCTTACATTATCCATCTTCACGTCTAGGTTTCGTACGGGCTCGTCCGCCCATCATTCACGCAATCCATCGCAGGACTCCGAGTTGTCGAGCCCAGAATCGACTTCGTCGTCGCCATCTGCTTCCATTCCCGTCCACATGCCCCACCGCCACCCGAGCCTGACTTCCATCTCCCCCATCACGTTCGCCTTTCCCCGAACACGCACCCCTTCGCGTCCCGCAGCGCCCGATACATTCGCAGACGTCTCGGACCAGGGACCCGTTATCGACATTCGGAGTGCAGCGCCCTCCCCCGCGCAAGAAGATGACAGCGACGAAGACGAGGAAGAGGCGGCGACGCCTGTACGCGAGCACTCTGCCCACGCGCGCAAACATGGCCACTCTTACTCGGAGTTCCTCCCCCGGGCCGTCCCCATGTCTGCTCAGATGCACACGCACGCGCCTCGGAGCAACTCTACAGCCGCCCGGACACGCCGTTCGCCGACTACCGCCCTACCACACCCTTCCTCCCAGAGCCGCCCTCTTTGACGCATTGATCCGGTCTCGCGTAAGGAACGCGGGCAGGGCTGGAGCGGAGAGTGGAACCAGTCTGACATGCAGAACGTCATTCACAAGCTGCGCACCCTCAAATGAAGATTGTTGGGGAACTGTTTGCGTGCGCCCTTGGTCGGTCCATGTCACTAGCAACTTGGCGCCGGCGCGCCCCTCCTTGTTGTGCTCTCCTTGATGGAGGATAATAATAAACCGCCTTAATGACGCATGCTGCTGTCGGTCGCAGTGCCGGCCGCTGAGCCAGCCATCGCATCTAGGTGTATTATTTTTGGGTTTGGGCTTGGGTTTGGGGCGTATTTTATGGCAGCAATTAATTCCCTGGGTCGCGCGTCGAAGGACGACGACGACAGCCGATCTCTGTACGTATGAATCTTATCTAGACCTAGTACTAGTCTTACTTACATGTGTCGTACTTGCTATATAATCTCCGCAATATGCGATTCAACGTTGCTTCTTCAACCCTGTGCACTGGTTGCGAGGTTTGAAAGGACAGAATATTCGTTCGCTTTTGACAACCATCTGTTCCGATCCATGTTGAAGCTGAAGGAAAGTTGGAATGTCTGAGTCGTCAGTACGTGTACCGGAGTTACGCACCGCCTTTCAACAGCGGGCGCTCTTGAATCTTTATTTGACCATGACGTTATCTACCCTCGTGTCTCACCCGGCGCTTGATTGATTGTAGTACGTACTCTGTTTTGATTTTCTCAAGCATGATTCAAACATCCGTCATATCTCAGTTCCGTATTCAGCATTCGTGGAATCGTGGGTTCTGTGATTGAACCGGGATGCTCATCGGCTTTCGAAGTAGCTGGTGGTCGATTCAGAGCTTGTAAGCAACTTGCAAGGGTGCAAACTTCGAACGACTTCGAAGTACTTACTGCCAGTGCTAACAATTTTCTGCGCGGCTCCTGGGACTGGTTCAAGGTTGGCTTCCGCAGCGAAATGCCATCGGCAACGGTAGCCAGGTATTTTTTTTCTGTAATACAACATGTAGAGATATTTCTCGTGTCTCACGCGTCCGCCGAAGTTATACTTACAGTTCGGATGCCTTTGATTATTATGTATTATTCAACGAGGCCTAGACGAGGATGAGGTACACTAGCGGTGCGGATTTGTATAGCGTGCGTAAAAGCAACACGGCTTCAAGTGTTGCACAACTTGTCAAATTTGAACTTGTGTAATACTTCCGGGCCGAATCGTAGATTGCCTTTTTTGTACTTACGAAAGCGTCTTGCTTGCATTTATTTATCACGCTTTTGTCCTGAGCTCTCGCCTCCGAGTCGCCACTTGTAGCGACACGGACCTGCACGATCCGGAATCCATCGCACTCAAAAATGGTCCTGACGCGTCGGCAACGCAAGGCGCGATCAGAGATCACCCGGATACTCCCCGACGAGTTGCTCATCCAGATCATCCAAAGTGTGCCCACGACCAACGACTTGGCATCTCTCTCGCGCGTGTCCAAACTTCTTCACAGTCTATCCTTGCCTATCCTCCATCGTGTTGTTACGCTGCGCCTCGATGATCGGACTCCTATCCTAAATTTCTGTTCATCCCTAATTGCAAATCCGACGCGAGGCACTGCCATACGGTCCCTGACTATAGCGTACGCGCGTTCAAAGTAGTATATTACGTGCTAAATATTGACTCTACATTGGTCAGGGAGTCGTATTATCCCAGCTGGTCGAAGAGAAAGGCTTCAAGTGTCGCGCTGGACCTCGTGGTCGAAGCGATGAAGGTCATGAGCCGACTCGAGCATCTACAATTTTACTTCGCCGAGTCTTTGATTTTGAAGCTTCCCATTCTAACGTTTCCTCGGCTGCTGGGATGTGGAATTGTCATTCGGGAAACTTGGAGTCCCCGCCGAATCACGACATGGTCGCACAATTTGTGACGCGCCACTCTACTATCGTCCATTTGTCCATGCAGTCGGAAAATAAACCTACAATCCCCTTCACACTTCCCAAACTCCAGTATCTGGCAGCATCGTCTCAAATTATCGGTTGCGTCGTTTGTCCCAGTCTGCTGGGAGTCCGACTGTTCTGGACCCATGTGGATGCTCACAATGGGATGCTCGACGAAACCATATCGACATTGAAATCTCTCACAGCCTCTTCTAACCCACCACTCATCTTCTCACATGATCTCGTCGGGGTGTGCGAAATGGGCTGCATGACGATCGTCGAATCTCTAGCTCAACATATTCCGCACACAACGAGCCTTTGTTTACAAGTAGACGAGATGGTCAGTCCTCTGCCCTTCATATCCCGAAACCGATGTTCTCAATTTTAAGAGCGCAGGCATACATCATGCGCATCACTCCGCTTCTTCCGCAGTTTCCCAACCTCGAATATCTTGCCCTGGAATTCGACTTCAGTGGCCCGCCGGTAACCCCCGAGGGAGTCGAAAAAGTTTGGGGTCTCGTGCAGACGATCGCGAAGGCTGGTGTCATTGGCAAATTGCAAGCCTGTCGCATCCGTATATCACTTCGTTTGACTTGCTGCTCACACTCACTTACTTGTCAGATGACACGGCATGGAAGAAAGTGAGTGGGGTGTGGGAGCAATTCCCCGAAGACGTGTTTCAAGTCCAAGCAGGCTTCTCCGTATTCAAAAGGTAGTGTACAACAGACGTAGTATTGCAAGTGGTATATCGAATAGTACTAGCCAATGTTCCTAAATGCGAGCAACTTGGTACTGAATGCACGCCTTCGGAATAGATAAAGCATGTGGCCGATAACAATAAAAAGTGAAAGGAGAAGAAAGAGGAAACACCCAGCCCGTCTACCCAATCAGTTCTCCGTACGCAGGCGGCAGCCGCCCGCTCGCGCTCCGCCCAAGCGACGCGCCGTCGATAGGACCCGCGTCCGTATGCCGCTCGTCCACCACCTGCCACGGCTCCCGCTCCTCCGCTTCGAGGAACGGCTCCTCCGACGGCGCGCGCGGCCCCGTCATCGCCGCCGCCGCCGCCCCAGGAGGAAGCACCCCCGGCCCGCCACGATGCTTCCTCGGCAACGGGCCCGCCTCCCTCCGGTCTGCATCTACCACGCCCACAGCGGCGGCCGCGGCGCCCCCGCTGCTGCTGCTCCCGCTCACACTCGGCGCCACGCCCCGTACGGACTGCTCGTCTGCAGCGACGAGGTGCTCGGCTGCGTCGTGTGGAAGCCGCGCCGCGGGCTCTGCGAGTCGTACGCGCTGGCGTTGTAGGCCGACGCCGCGCCCAGACCTGCGAATCCAGGTGCGGAGGCTTCGCTGGTGCCGCCGCCGCCGCCGCCAAAGTAGTCTGAAGAAGACCCGGGGTGAGTGCCGCCGCCTGCTGATGAGGGAGAGGTATAGCTGTAGCCTGCGAAGTGCGGTCAGTAAGTGAGCAGCATGGGGAATACGTCATTAGAATGGGAATGTATGAGGGCCGACACGAACGACCCAATCCAGCGCACGCATCGGCCAAAAAAACCCTGCCCCGCAGCAGCGTACTAGCCGCGCTGATCATCGCTCGACGACGAACGACGGCGACGGTTCCGAAGGGTCTAAAGCGCGCGCCGTAAAGCTTCGAACCCCATCTGCCGACCGACCCGGCTCACGGCTCCACCAACAAGCGCACCTCCGCCGTGCGCCTCCGCACGCCCAGCGGCGCTGCGACCCCCTCAGCCCCCTGCCTTCAAGCGTCCCCGACTGTTCATCTATCTCGGTCGGAGATACCCACTGCACCCCTCCTCCTCCCCCCGCCGAAAAAAAAGAAAACAAACGAAAAAAGACCCACCGCGCGCGACCAAACTATCGTCCACAGCGCCCATCGCGATGCCCCTCCCCCTCCCCCGCTTCCTCGCCCGCCGTCGCCCAGCGGCTCGTCGAGGAGGCCTGCGCGCGTGCGTGCATGGGTTCTGTCGGGGAATTAGTTATGGTGTTGGGTGTGGGGGAGGTGAGAGAGACAGGAGGGAGGCATGGGTAGCGAGGCAAGGGGGAGGGGGAGTGATGCGAGAGGGAAGGGATGCGAGAGGAAAGGGATAGCGAGAGGGGAAGGGAGAAGGGGACGCGGAGGGCGGGGAGGAGCGAGGGGGAGGCAAGAGCGAGGGGGAGGGAGGTGCGAGGTGGGAGGGAGGTGCAAGGGGGAGGGAGGAGCGAAGAGGAGGGAGGAGCGAAAGAGAGGCGTGAATGGATGGATGATAAATGCGGTGGATGGAGGGAGGGGAGTGATATAGGATACGGGATACAGACGAGACCGGGGAGGCAAACATTAAGGTAAGGGGAGCGCGGGAAGGGAAGGAGCGGTATGGCGGGTAGAAAAAAAGGACCGAAACTCACCCATCCCCCGCCCTCCTCTTCCTCGCCAACCACCCGAATCCCGCCAGCGCCACGAGCCCCACCACCGCACCGACGGCGATGCCTGCGATCGCGCCGCCTGCGAGTGTGGAGGTGTGTGTCGTTGCTGCTGCGTCTGCTGCAGCTGACGTCGATGCCGTTGTTGCTGATGACGACGAGGAGATGGAGGCGGGGCGAGTTGATGATCTAAATAGGGAAGGGAGGGAGGGAGGGAGGTTAGTAAGATCGAAGAGGAAGATAGAGAAGGGAAGATAAGCGCACGCGCGCGCGCACGGGGGATGCGGATATAGAGACGGAGTATAATTAATCCTGAGCGGGGGCCCGACGGTGCTCGATTTCAAGCAGCGCAGCGCGGGACGAGACACCTTCCCTCCGCCAACTCGTCTCCTCCCCGCGACGGCCAGTAAAAAGAGGGAGGTGACACCCTAATTCGGTACCGCTCCCTTGGGAAGAACGCGACCGGCCCGCCCCCTTCCAGTACGCAGCCTCCACGACGACGCGGCCGCTGCATCCGAAGCTGCAGCGGCGTCCCGTCCCTCTCGCGCTCTCGAGCTCGCCCACACTGGAACATACAGTGAAAAAAGCGACTCACCCGCTCGCACTCGCACTGGTGGTCGAGTTGATGGTGGTGCTCGCGCATTTGGTGAAGGAATTGTTGTTAGCGACGATATTGTCTTTGATTATCGTGTCGCGGGTGTAGATGCTGTGCGCGCGTCAATCAGCCATCGACGTTGACGGATACCAACGAATACGAAAAAAAAAACTGACTAGAACCAGCTCCCAGCTGGCCAGTAGCTACCATAGATATCGTTGTTGATCTTGATCTTTTCGTTGCACACGGCGGTCTGGATGTCCGTGGGGAGGGCCTGAGTGGTGGGGTTGGCGCAGCTTTTGGTGCTGCCGATGGAGCCGTTGAGGTACATCTGGTACGCGCCGTTGCCGGCGTCGTAGCCTGTTGTGTTGCCGATGTCTTGTTGGCAGCTAAACGAGTTATCGTAGGATGTACGGAGCAGAATGAAGGCGCGCACTTGAGGCAAAGCATGCTGAGGGCAAAAGCGACGGTGTTGCAGCAGCAGGACGAGACTTGGTCCGTACAGAAATCCGGCGGCGTGTTCACGTCCATCGTCCCCACCGTGACTGCAAAAAACATGAGCATTGCCCGCCCGACGCCCGCCCATCCACGCACACTGAGAATTGCAGATCTGCCGCAGCCGTTGGTACGTCGTGCACGGCGTCTCCCCACCATATCGTGTACCAATCCATCCCCGTCCCCGAGCACGCGGTCAAGTCCGCCGCGACGAGCGATGCCGCCGCCGTCAGCGCCAGGGCGAGTCGTCGCCGCATGCGAGGCATTGGGTGAGATAAAGACAAGCGAGTTTGATCGTCGTCCAGGCTGTGAGTTTACCCTAGCGATCGGCACGATTTTCGGCAATCTGGAGGGTTAATGAATTTCAGGCCCGGTATAATACCGTGCCTTATTTGCAACATGGAGTGGAGCCAGCATGTGGGATAGCATGTAAATCGAGAGCCTTCGAGAGCTTGGTGTATTTGTGGTTAGATCAGTGGAACAGGGAGATATGGGAAGTAACATGATTATCACGCAAGATGGTCGACGTCAACGAGGGCCGGGATTTCAGAGGAACAGTAGATGCGGATGCAGCCAACGTGAATGTGCAGCGACAAACCATTGGTTCACCCATGCACATGTGAGCAGATGAGAGCTGCACAAAGGGCGAACTGGCATAAGATATTTCACATCAAACTCCGCTGCGGAGTTCAATGCAATATAAGTTGAGAATTTTAAATCTTTTTCTCGCCCCTCCGAGTAAGCGTCGACTTTTTGCCCCACCCGCCACCTTTTCTTTGGAGTTTACGCTCGGACACCGGGGTCCTCCAGTGCCTCGGGTCTCCCTACTGCATCCGGGTTCGGCCGTCCCCGCGTTTAGACGCCGGCGCCGGCGCCGCTTTCTCCCGAATCGGCTTTCGCTGCCCTCGCGATGAGCAGGCCGCGACGGGCAAACCCCCCAGGTCTCCAGCATTAAGCATATTCACATTCGACTACGGCTCGACATCCGTAGTTGAGTTGGGATAACCTGGACCTACACGCCCTACATTTCACGCCACTCTAGATTCAAGTCTGAGGTACTTACCTGAAAACTGCGGCCGTGTAGGAACCTGGCAGATTAGACTCGAACCAGTAGTACCCACCTGAGGTTTGATGATAGTCGATCAAACTGATACGGCGGAGCGACTGGTAGATAATCAGCGTGTACCTTAAATGTACAGTGATATTCCTTTTTTGTCTGAGGAATTGTGTTTGGGTACGCCTGATGAGACCATGATGTCCAATGTATAAGTTTTAAAGGGACACCTCTTAAACACTTAATGTCCTGACGTCCACTATTTTTTGTACGCCGGATAATCATATGATGTCCATCGGACATCGTTTTCTTGTACAGCCCGCATCATCATTCTGCCAGGCCGATCATCCTTTGATGTACAGCCGATATAGCCTTTCAGTCCGCAGTTTACATATCTCAACAACCGCTGCACCGATTTCTAGGGTCCTGCAGAGTGAAATGCTCATTGTGGGCGGAACCATCCACCAAAAATATTTTCCACAATATATATCTCCTCCCTCGAGTTACACAGCATCCATTGAGGAGTGGATGATGCTGGCAGTGGGAGGTTTGCAATGATCCGGGACGGCTAATTCTCTGATGATCCGAGGTCACTTCCCACGGTTGAAATGGTGATGAACATGTTACGTTACGCAATTGTTGCTCAACTTTTTCAACTGGATTCTTGTTACAGGTAATCATCTGATGATCCGAAGTCAATTCCCATGGTTCAAACAGTAGCATTCCAGTGAAAACAGTGGTACCGGTACACACATGATGTTCAACGGACATCGCGTTTTGGTACAGCCGGCATCATCATTTTGCCAGGCCGATCATCCTTTGATGTACAGCCGATATGGACTTTCTGTCCACACTTTAAATATCTCAACAACTGCTGCACCGATTCCCAGGGTCCTGCAGAGTAAAATGTTCCTTTACAATGCAACTTTTCACTAAAAATATTTTCCAGAATATATATCACCTCCCTCGGGTTGCATAGCATCCATCGAGGAATGGATGATGCTGGCAGTCGGAGATTTGCAATGATCCGGCACGGCTAACTGTCTGATGATCTGAGGTCACTTCCCACGGTTGAAATGGTAATGAACAGGTTATGTTACCCAATTTTTGCTCAAGTTTTCAACTGGATTCTTGTTACAGCTAATCATCTGATGATCCGAAGTCAATTCCCATGGTTCAAACAGTAGCATTCCAGTGAAAACCGTGGTATACTGGTAAACACATGATGTTCAGCGGACATCGCGTTTTGGTACAGCCGGCATCATCATTTTGCCAGGCCGATCATCCTTTGATGTACAGCCGATATAGCCTTTCAGTCCGCAGTTTAAATATCTCAACAACTGCTGCACCGATTTCCACGGTCCTGCAGAGTAAAATGTTCCTTTGCAAGGCGACTTTTCACCAAAAATAATTTCCAGAATATATATCACCTCCCTCGAGTTGCATAGAATTCATCGAGGAATGGATGATGCTGGCAGTCGGAGATTTGTGATGATCCGGGCTTGTGACTGGTGGCTATGCTGGGTAACCCCCTTACGGCATTGTTGTGTAAGAAGCCATCAGGGACTTGAAGTGATGTTATGTAAGCAACCTGCAAATTCGGTTTTCTATACACCAGGGACACATTTCTAAGTAGAAAACAGTGTTGGAAGTACAAACTATAATCGAAAGGAAAACATTCATCCAGTTTTATTTATGCCATAGCAAAACTGGAAGGAGGAACAAGCCATCAGGGGCTTGCAGCGTTTTCCAGAATATATCTCACCTCCCTCGAATTACACAGCCTCCATTGGGGAATGGATGATGCTGGCAGTGGGAGATTCATGATAATCCGGAATGGTTAATTGTATGATGATCCGAGGTCACTTCCCACAGTTCAAATGGTGTTGAACACGTTAAGTTGACTCTCGCATCAGAGGCAGCCACTTATCGGGTGCTGCATGATGGCCGCAATCTGACTTCTTTTCACAATGTTCAATGCCGCCAGAATAATAATACAGTGAAGATGAAATGGCTATCATGACATTTACAAATCGCCCACATTGATACGAGGGAACTTCTCAAACCCGGCCAATACATGAGCTTTCAACCCTGCTTTATACTCTTTGTGTTCCTTCTCCGACAATTCGGACACCGCACGACATCCGAGATCGACATACTGGAAAATCGAAGCCCCAGTCCAGGCGACAATTGACCCTCGCATGCCCATGGTCATGAGCTTGGAGTTATAGTGAGTGTAGAGAGCAGAGGGAAAAAATATGGGGGTCCCTGCAGCAACCTGGAATGTGTATCCCAACTCCTTGATATGCAATTTGCAGTCCTTGGCCGGATCGAAGTCACCGAAAGGAATGACCAAGCACAAACCTGGGCCCAAATTTTGCATGTCAATATGCGGCAAGGTTACAACGCCGTGCTCGCTGATATTGATGCAGAAAGAGGCAAACGGATAGAATGCAGCGTAAGGTCGGGGTGCTTTGCCTGGAGGGCATCCATAGCTTCAGCGTACCGTTCATGCAAGAGAGGAATTCCCGCTTGAAGATTTCTGTGCCGAAATAAGATGATAGGCATTGAAAATCGAAAATGTTCGCACGTACTTTCAACATATGCTCTGACCGGCTCCGCAAGTGCACGTAACTCATCAAACTGAGTTTTATTGTCGCCAACACATGCAGGGGATAATCGTGGTTTCTTCAAAAGAGTGTTAGTCAGATAGCTGCACTACAAGGCATCAGTGCGACGCACTGCTACTGATCCGCGATGGAGAGCAAAAATATACAGTAACAAATCGCCCCCGGTCTTGATCACCCCAAATGTGGGCTTGAATTTCGTAGCGAAATCTGCCATGGCTTTGCAGGTTGCATTGATTTTGGGGTCCCGAGTGAGCAGTGCCGCACGATGGACAGTCTTGTAGCCATCACTGTCGAAGATGGACACGGCACCACTGTGAAATAATCAGCAGGTCAGAGGTGCATTGAAGACCATGCAAAGGACATACCCATCACCCATTGCAACCTCAATGAGGTCATCTGCGGGCATGGCACCGCCAGTGCGTGTCCTGCAAACCCTCGCATACCGCTGCTGCGGTCGATAACAGAGGCATCTGCGTGGATAGATACCCGTGCGGCATCCTTTTCTCAACCCATGCACTGATACGATCAGTGGTGCGCTTCTTTTCCGCGTTTTTCTTCCAGGCTTCATATCGGCGTCGGCTACTACTCTGCTGTGATCCATCTAGGATAGCGTGGGCCGGGGTCTTGCCTTTCGATTTGACAGCTATCCTCCCGGTGCCATGATGAGTGTGACGAGCTTTGTTGCTCGCTGTGGGGCGAGCAGTGATCGAGGAATCAGCACACTCCATACTGTTTTTGTCTGACCCTAGGTTGATGCCATTGTCGTGGTCCGAGTTATTTGTGTTGTGGTCGGCAGAGGTGTCGGAGTGCGAGGTATGGGTCTGGTTCTCGTCGTCCGGAGCCCAGTCAGTAGTAATATGGTGGAGCGCCTCTGCAAGTTTAAGCATGCTGCTGCGGGATGTGTGGGAGGACATGGTGGATGGGTTGGATGGATGTGGACAGCGCATGGCACTTTATATATACTCAGACATCAGCACAGACAATGGGCTGTCTTCGTAGCATTGTAATGTGTTTCAATTTCCTAAAGCACCAATCAAAGACCAAAGGCATGAGTGGCAGTTCGAGGGTGTCCAGACAATGTGTCTATTATAGTAAACTTGCATGTTTTATACGAGCCATGGCATTCGACAAGCTTTGGTAATTGTCATTGTCTTGATTTCTTAAAGTGGCAATTGAAGTACAATGGTTTGAATGGCTGATTCAAGGTGCTCAGATCGCCTATTATAGTAAATAAAGAACAATGTCATACTAAAAATGGTCATTGAAGCCGAGGGTAGAAGTCACAGTTGAAAAGGTTTAAAAGGACTGCCGCTCTGAGCACACCTTCAGCCTTCCCTCCCCTCCCTCTCTTTCCTCCCTCCCTGCCGAGCACGAGCTGCCTGAGATACGCGCCCTGTGAGGACACGGAGCCTGCGGCGTCACTCATGCGGGGCAGTACAGTCACAAGGCCCACCCAAACCCCTCCCCGCCACCTCGCCAGACTTTTGCCACCATCCGCCGGTCCTCGGATGGAGGCCTGTCCCAGACCGTGCACCCTTGGGGGGCACGGGAACGGCCCCGCCGCTAAGACTCAGAGGAGTTCACGAGAATCGAGGGGTCGAGCGTAACTCGAAGATCGCAGTCAACCCGTGAGATTTGACCAAGGCAACCGTGAGATTTGACCAGGTCAACCGTGAGAATACTGCAACTCAACCGTGAGAGTGATTGCCTCAGCTTATTTTGGCAAACAAAAAGGCGGTCCCGAAGACAGGACAGCGCCGATAAATGCAAAATGTCTGTAGGACATCACTGTCCGGGACAGCCGGCATCACCATTTCGCCAGGCCGATCATCATTTGATGTCCAGCCCATATGAACTTTATGTCCGCACTTTACATATCTCGCCGACCACCACTCCGATCGTCGGAGTCCAGCAGAGTAAAATGTTCCTTTGCAGTGTGAGTACTCTCCAAAAATATTTTCAGCGTCTATGCCTCACTTTTTGCACGCTTCTATTCATCCGGGCCAGGCCGGCATGGCAACCAGTCCTAATTGACCTCATTTGTGGTCCACAGAGCTTAAGTCCTGCCACACAGCTCTTAAATTCACGAAAATAATAATGGGTGCCCGAGAGAGTGTTTTCTTCACGTCGAAAATGTATCTCAGACCGATTGTGTATTTGTATTTTGACGCTCTCATCCTGTGCCCTCATCACATCATTGCCATGTATGCCCCACGCCAGGTGCCAGCGCCTCTATTCCGCTGCTGTACACTGGCTGAGTCACATCATTACACAGACCACCTTTTCCTCCCTTCCGCACGAGACCACTGGTCAAATTTGGGAAGACCTTCCGCGGAAGTCCAAGTCCTTTCTGCTCGCAGTGTGCAAAGATTGGCGGGACCGGGCAGTGTGACCCGTATCTCTGGACGGACATCGTTCTGGGTCCGAAGTCAACAACGGAAGACTTGGCTCGAGCATCCCAGTGGATTACACGCAGTGGGGGACTGATGGTCGCTATCACAATCATCAAAAAGAGCATGATGACGCCGGGAGACTACGTCCCTGGACCGTCTATTCAGGATCTTCTGAACATGCTCCTCCCTATCCATCATCGCATCCGCAAGCTACGCTTCTTCGTTCCGAGACGGATCGCGACAGCGTTCAGATGGCCATCACCAGCAATTCTTTCCCCCACCTCGCAGCTCTGGTCCTTTCCTGTGAAATTAATCGGAATATAGCCAGTGGAAGTACTTCAAATGCCGAATTCCAGTTCCTCAACTTACCCCATCTGGAATCGGTACATTTATCTAACACTCTCCTTTTCTGGCCGGCTCCGCCTCACAAACTCACCGAGATTGTTCTCGGTGCACGAATTGTCATCACATTCGTGCAGCTCAAGGTCGCCCTTGAGAGTGCACCTCTTTTGGTTCGCTTGGGCTTCTATATAACACTTCCCGGGATACCTTTGGAAGCCGGTGGAGACGTCATTTCTCTCCCATCCCTCACCTCACTATCGCTCTGCGAGACACCCGTCGACGCACTTCAGCGTTTGCAGGCAACTCTCGACATGCCCAATTTCGACAATCTCACCCTTTCCCTTCCACATCGTGATGGTGCGGCTGTCATGGACTCCCTTCGCCACTCCAGCATTGCTGCTAGTCTTCGTGCTCTCCAACTCCAAACTCTCCGGGGAATTTGCGACATCAAGTTCTTTGATGTGTTCCCACATCTGGAGATCCTGGGTCTAGATTTTTCTGCAGAATTCGACGCTGGGACGTTTTGGGACGCCCTCGCTAATTCGACGAAGGCGGCGAGTGGCCAGAATAAGCTTCCCAAGCTTCGAAGCTTGACTTTGGTGAATCTCGAGATTCTGCACACACAGGAACTCGTGTTCGCTCGGAAACAAATGAACCACCGTGACTTGGAGTTGCTCCACATGGTCCTCCGAGTTCCCGATGCAGTTCGAGCGCGGACACAGCCGTGGGTGTCTTGGTTACGCCAAAATGTCGGTGCTGTTTTGATTACGGACTTCGACGATGTGCCTATGTATCGACTGACGAGGGGCGCATTTATGGTATAGATTCAAACACTATTTGTGGACATGGTACTATATGAAATAAAATGATGAGTTCAGTCTATAAACTGCGGGGGAGGAACTCCTTCATCAGGCACCACTATCCTCAAAATCTCGTCAAGACGGGTCGCTGGATGCAAATGACACACCCGTGTATATGCCGCCCACATTTCCTGTGCGGCGGACTGCGGCCAGACAACCCCTCGTGTCCGAAGGCTGCGGAAAGCCACCCACCGGTCCACTCCAGAAAAGTATGCCATACAAACCGTCCATAAATAAGCTTGCACAGCACCATCACACTCTTCATCGAGTTCCTCCTCCTGCACTTGCTTGCGTGCGGCTGTTAGGCTCAGGCGGAGTGTGAGTATAGCACTGTCGACAAGATGATCGTGTGCTGGGACCTTGAGGTATGGAGAGAATCTCGGGAAGAGGAAGTTGAGGAATTCGAAGTGGCGCCCAGGTCCTGGCTGATTGGCGCGCCATGTCTGAAATGCAGCCCGGATGTGTGCAAAAAGTTCACTTGCGGGCTCGTGATTGAGGAGATATCTGAGAACAGTCTGGCTCTCAGCAGCCACCAAAAGGGATAGTGCGCGGTCCGCGGGTAAGGCATAGGACTTGTATTGCCGAAATACCCAACTGACCAGGGCGGCGGGCCACTTGACGGGGTAAAGCTGATTTTTACATGTTAGAACCTTGAACTCGTCCCTATATAAGAAAGAAACAACCTCGTCTGGATGGCAAATCCGGACAGCTGCAGAATTCCACTCCGAGGCATCACAGATAAATCGTCCGACGGCGCATTCCGATTCATCCATGAAAAGAGGCGCACAAATCCAGTCCATCTCGTACCCAGCTGGGCCGGACGACATAATTCTTGCCGGGAGAAACATGCCATTTGCGGCCTTGTGTGGGCTTGGGAAGAAAACGATTGAACCGGGAATGCTGATGCTCATTGATTAAATCCCCGGGCGAGGTCATGGATATTATTGAACGTACTTTGGCGGTACAATATCTGTGCTCAAGGCCGGTGCAAGCGAAATGGCATTCAAGCGATTTGCCGGCAGCGCCCGAATCCCGTGGTTCAACCTGTTTGCGATCTTAACACGATCGCGTGCTGCATCTGCGGGTGTGTATTTCAGTACGAAAGCTGGGTCACGTCCACGCGCCAAAGCCTCCGCAAATGCAAGAAGGTAGATGCCACAATCTCGGTCGCCGATTTGTTGAGGTACGTCTGCGACAGACTATGATCCCGGATATCAACTTCTCTTCAGCACTCTTGTGTTGGGCAAATTCAACTGGTCGAACTCACGTCGTCACTGTACTCGGCCCAATTGGAGGGTAACTCGGTTCCATATAGTTGTTTGTGCTCCCACATGAGGACCTCACGCACGCGTCCAAAAAGTGCCTTGTGCCGCGCTCGTGTACCAGTACTGGCGGAGTCATAGATGCGGATTCGATGCTCCAGAAAAAGGACTCCGCATAGCAGCCAATGGTTGACGCGGGCGTTCTTCCAAAGGACCGGAATAATAAGAACCGCCTTCTCAAATATATTGACCTAAGCACACTCATAGTCAATACAAGACCCTGCGCCGTAGATGAATCTAACCTTCTCAAACCAACGTTTACGCTGTCCATAGCGTGGGTTTGACCTCTCCGGAGGTCGTATACCTGATTGATCACGCATAGCCCGCGTCATTTCGGATCCAAACACAGAGTCGGTGAAATAGAATGGTGCGTCATCCACCGATCTCGTGTTGGGTGTTAGATCCCGAGCGAGAAGTCCAAGGTAGGCCTCGATGATGTTATCTGCTGTGAGGCCGCCATCGACTAACTCACGTAAATTCTGAGTTCTCACAGTGGCACGCGTGCGATGACTGGGTATGAACGCTCGACAGCAAGCACCTCTTTAAAATTGGTGTCCAATCACGCGGCTACAAGGCGATTTTTAGCTCAGGTTGGCGTGGCAAGTGACAAATATGGATTTCCTACAATCGAACCGGGCGTTACCCGTGGAAGGGAGTAGTGGCATGGGCGGTCGATGATTCCTGAGTAATGTCGGTAATCTGCAGTCACGCACAGTTACGGATGAAACAAACCACTGCGGGATCCACTGTTTCGGTACATTTTCAGGCGATGCAGGAATGTTGGCTCCAGACGCCGTTTGGTTCCGCTGAAACGATGGAGGGTACCTGCATGGCTCGGGAGATATTATTCGGCCGTAGAGATACCTGTAGGACTTCGGCACATGATCAAGAAAAAATGAACGGCACACACAATGGAGTTTGGAGGCAATATATCAAGACGGACAGCGGGCTTGAAACTGAACAACAATCCACCAGTGATGCTGGAAACACCGCGCTCCTCGGACAAGAAGCTCACCCAAATCGGAGCGACCAACTCCCGAA